>CAJFCP010000125.1:301362-326397 GCA_904066005.1 Synergus itoensis | reverse complement strand
ATTTTTTACTGAAATTTCAGCGTGGGTAATTACCCACCCTGAGATTTTCGGGGTGGGTAGTACTACCCACCATACCCACGTGTTCCGCCGGCCCTGTATATATGTATATATATTCTCAAATCTCGTATTAAAAAAAAAATGTATCCGCAACAATTAAAAGAAAAAGAAGAGTAGGACATGTGATAATGTTAATGTATGCTGAACAAAGTACATCTAAATAATAAAAGAAACAATCCTTTGTTTATAAAATTTATATTGTTTATACCGTCAAGTTAAAAAAATTTCCGAAAAGAAACTTTCCGGTTTCCGCTTCGAAACTATTTGGCTAACCGATTTTCGATGAACCTCGTCAAGTTTTCTTAATTTTCCCTGAACACTATTTATAGAAGATATAACTAAGGATAAAGTGCGATAGCAAATTATTGTTTTTATGTTGAAGCATGATGTATATGCAAAGCAAACGTATGCAGATGTAGTTTTATTGTATATGGGGAACTCAAGGCAGAGAGACAATGCATCTCTGTCTGGATGAATTCTTAAATAGATAAACTATCTGAATATCATTGTCTCGATATATTATATATAATGGGGTGACTTCATTATTTCTTTAATGAATTAAACGATTAAAGGTCAAGAGTATATGGATAAAGCTACATAAATTCTCTGATTACGAAAATGATAATGAAACTTGGCGTATATCCTATTATAAAAAAAGCATGGCATGGAAATCTCGAAATTAATGACCATCCTAAGAAATAGAAATGATAAATATAAAATTGTCCAAATTGGTTGCTTTATTTATCAAAGAACAGAATAATATCTATGAAAAAAATAAGAAAATATTTCTAGTGTCATAAAAAATAGAATGGTTACGCCCATGGTATAGTGAATACGGAGGATAAGGGCCGCGGAATAAAAGATTCCTCTTAACTCTTAAATTTTATACTTTTTCTTATTTATCTCATGATGTTTCCACGGATCTTTTTTTATTTGCTGCGGAAGGGTTTCGCATATTTTCCACAGAATCGGGCGCATTCAACTTACATATATGTATATCATATATACTTAAAACCGAATTTTTTTCCAATGTACAAATAATATTCACTGTTTTACACGACTTATTTATTTTGACTAATTAATCAAAATTAATGTAATAATTCAGTAATCGGTTATTCCAAATAATACGGGAAGAATTTGTTTATAAAAATACATATTATTTTATAGGAAAATTAATTGATTTATTAAAATTGTGAAAATAAATATACCTGCTTCAGTACGGCGAAAGACACGTAATTCGATACGAATTATTGTGATATGTGTATAGTGGTTAGGTGAAGTTCTGCAAAAAAAAATCGACGTCATCGATAAAATGATATTGAATATTAATACAGATTTCTGATTGCATTCAGCCGTCTCTGATGTTAATTACAATAAATCAGCGTGCCAAGCCCATTTTTTTTAAATAAAAAAAAATAAAAAACTAGACTACCGCGTCGATTCAGATTCGTATATTTCAAAACTTGATGTAAAACGACAAGACATGAATTGGTATTAATAATACCAATAATATAAAGTATATAAAAGTACATAAAAGAAACACATCGTCGAGATATTTGTCGAAACCCGGCAATGTAAAATGATGCCCTTTCTTCCTGAAAGTCCATCAAGTGAGTGGGAATGGGACCACCTGCTTAGTTTCGCTCAGGCTCAGGTAACATTACCTGACCGATCGGAAATCAGACCAGGTTTTAAGGCGTTGAACAAAGGAGGCCTGGACCGCCGCGCCGCGTTCGCCCAGGCGCAGATGGGGTGCACTTCTTCTGCTGCATTTCGACGACCTATGCCGCCATCCGCCAGCACTCAAAATCAGAAATGCCATTCTACACCCCACTTTGAGATCCTTCTTGCTCCCTTCCCTCCAGAAAAATTTCACGTCAGAATCGAGCTCAGCAGGCTCACAGGGCGAGAAGAAACCTGAGATGTAACGAAATTCTTTCCTTATACCAGTATAATTAGTACCTTGCTTATGGAATATGTGTAGCTTTAAATCCACATTCCACAATAGCTTGAACCGATATAGTTATATGGGGGAAAAAATATTATTTCTGAATGAGTCTGCTTCCTGAAATTTCTTTCTAACAATAAGAGTTTCGACTCTTCGTTGACGTTGACGTTGCAATGGTGAAGAGAATAATCTGAATTAGGTGTGGGGTGTTATGTGATGATTATTCTGGTGATGAGATCATCTTGAAATAACACGCGCCCTACGCGCACGATTATTTACTTTTCTTATAATTCTTACAACTTCAAGTCATTTGTGAAATTTTACTGCCTTCTGTAGAATTGGATGCGGTCTCTTTTATTTTTGAAAGATTAATCAGATGTTGCCCAAAGCATCTGCAAATTCCGTTCCTCGTCCTTTATTAGAACTCGAACAAAGTCATCACATGACTGGCCTTCGGATAGACGAAAAGACTCATCAGACAGGTGCTGATCTATAATCGATATACGTTTGAAACGAATCGATGATTGGAGATGGAAATGAAGAACTGTTTATATGCATTCTGCTACACCGAGGTCAATTCATTCAAATACGTTAATATAGTTTCGTGAGCAATTTATTCTTCGCTTAAATCTATAAGTATGTAGAAGATTCGCTTATGATGAGCTCTTATGATTGAGGCATCAAGAATTTTATTATTTTTCTTTTGATTATTACATATATTGATTGTCCCTTTCACTCGTGACCGATCTTGAATAATAGGATTCACATGGAAAATCATAAAGAAGAGCAAATGAAATATTTTCTAATTGATCCCTTCTCTTTTCATTTAATTTGCAACTCTCACAAATTTGAAATGTTAAACCAAAGATTCAAGATTCCTCACTATAGTTTAAACATGGGCTTGAATTTGCTGTTTAGAAAACTGCAGAGACTAGAATATAAGAAGATATCCTACATTGTTATCAGCAGCAGACTGTCTCAGGTGACTACTGCGTGAAACTTGCTTGACGTATGCGCGACTTGTAAATTGCCACAAAAATAACTCGGAATGTTCTCGCTCACTTCTACTCGCATCAGCCAATCTTGTTAATTCTAAATAATTATATAAACAAGTAAATAATTTCTGAAATAAGGTTTGTTAAAAAAAATAAAATAAAATAGTATCAGAATTTACATTTAGTCGCATGGTGCATTATTAAAATTTTGAATTGCTTCCGAGGTCAATAAATGTCCTACTTGGCGACGAAAGTCGAAACCTTGATTTTTTCTCTTCATTTTTAAGAATATACATTATACAATGACATATAAAATGCTAGGAAATGAAAATATTATCTTAATGAGCCGAAACTTATCTTAATGGATTTCTTGGATTTTAAATCATTGAGTAATTTTATCTACCTAAAACAAAATAATTTGAAAAACTTGAATGAAATAAATTCCTCAAATTCATTGAGAAGGAATTATTGAATATATGAAATTACTGTTCTTTTTTTAAAATTGAAAACATTGTAGACATGATAATTGGTTTTTTATTTTATTTATAACATTTATTTACATTATATATAATATTTATTCTTTATTTTTATTTTTATGTGCATGTAATATTTTCTTATCTAGAAGTATTTGAAATTCTGTAAGTTGACATTGCAAAAAAGTGCATGGGAGTATTAAATGCTTGATTGAAAAATTGTAGGGTCGGGAATTATTTTGTCATATTGATCGTTAGAATATTAGCATTATCAGCGCAACTTGAGTCATTCCCCGATAAGAATAAAAGGAGCAGATAATACATTTGAAGGCACCGCCTGATATGCGGCTCAATCGTTTCACAAAGTCATTCTCATCTTTATAATTTGTCACTTTTCAAAATATGTATAAGAAAAGTTAGGTAAATACGTTAATAACACCCTCTAAATTTTAATTAGTACATATATTCACTAAATTCATCAACGATTGTGCAAGACGTTTACCAAATTGCTTTAGTGAGAATTTCTATTGACCGATTATAGTAGGTACCTATTAATTAGAACATGTAAGTAAACTGCCAATTATTTAGTACATATATTAGTAAACTAATAATTCATTAGGACTAATTAGTAGCAATGTTTCTAGACGACATAGCAACAATGTTTCTGGAAATATTAAATTTTCAACAATGTTTCAAATTCTACTTTTGAAAATATTACTGAATACTGTTGCAACGAAAGTTTTCGAAAAATGGTGCAACATATTATTATTCGATAATTACATTTCAATAATGTTTATCGTCAGTAATACAACAATTTTGCTGTATGTATTTCAACAATATTACTCGGCAATATCGAAAAAATTTTGTTGTATGTATCTTCAATAATGTTACATACTGTTGCAACTATATTACATATTTGATAATATTGCAACAATGTGACTAGGAATTATTATTGGTAACGTTATAACAATGATAGTTGCTAATATTGCATTGAAAATATGCAACAATATTGCTTGACAATGTTGCAACAATAATGTTACTAGGAAATTTTGCAACTTTACTATTATTCTATACCATATATCCCTTTACCATTTCCCTTCACCATGGTTTCCGTTTACCATTTCCCTTTACAATGATTTTTTTTAGAATGATTTTTCTTTTATAATGTGAATAAAAATTGATATAAATATCTCTAATTTACGCGCAGTTTCAAGGAAATCAGAGGATTTAACTTTTCGGAAGTTTATCCGATCCTTTTTCACGCCTCGCTTGTTATCGCAGATTACGATGTCCTTCAAACCCTTTTTAACTTTTAATATATGTATCATAAGAGCGCATATTATAAATTTATCGAAACGCCATAAATATATTCAATGCAAAAAAATTGTTGAATTGAATTAAAGGCGAGAAATATTGGAACTGTGCACATCTGCTCTGCGTCGCCTCTGATGAGTTGGCTTTATCTCGAATCTGTATGTGTGCATTTCAATGAAAGTGGGTGGGTGGCATAAGGAGGGTGTAGTTGTAAACATTGGACGGAGCATAGAATCCGGTATGTAACCCAACCACATGAACGTATCGGTGTGTCGAGTTTATCGGAACATCCGAAGCCTTTTTATTTCAGCATTTGAATAAACCCTCAAAGTAGTGAACTTCCTGTTTTCATTTCACCTTCAGATTTTGATTTCCGGTTCAAGGTACACCATTCAAATTAATTCAAATAAGCGAAAACGAAAGAATTGCTCTCATTTTGTTCCCAGTAGTTTCATTGAACAGTGTGCAGCAAAAGATATTTTATGTTACAGAGTAATCATCAGGATGGAGCCAAAACCAGCTCTTTTGCTGGCCTTAATAATGGGTGCAACAGTAATTTCTGCTGCAATAACTAATGAAAAAATAGTTTTTCAAAGCACAACGGAAAACGATGGAACGCTGGAACCAGTTTCAAAAACGACTTTCGTAAACAAAGAAGAGGTGAAATTAACAACTGAAGCGACGTCGACGACGCAAAAATTGGACTACGAGAAGCTTCTAAGCCCGAAAGAAACACTGCTTGAGGAAATACGTTCCTTAGATGAAGAAGCCTCAACTGATAGGGTCAGTAAATATTATATTATCTTATATTATATTATATTATATTATATTATACCAGATGTCTTGCCTTCACGTCTGTAGACTTTTTTTCTGTACAACTGCAAGATAAACGTATATCTTAATTAAACAGTCTTTTTTTATAAAAATGATCAAAATATTTTAATTTATTTTAAATCATTATCAAATCTATTGAATTTTCCTGAAATTCTTTTGAATTCTATTGAATCAAACGGCTTTTTACAATATTTAATACACGAATTCTATTTAATTTTTTTTATTCTTTCGTTTTCTTAAATTACATATTCTGTTTTTACAATAAAATTTTACTTAAATTGTTTTCAGCTCCAAGAAGCTCTGGCAAAAGCAATCAAAGCAGAGGCCCAGAAAACAAAACCTGTTCTCAAAGTGCCTCCCTTGCGAAAAAATATGACAGTCACCATTAAAACAATGACCAACTCCACAGACAAAAATAATCTAAAAGATTTCCTTGAGTCTGAGGACATGGCTTATAATGCGGAACTTGATGATGAAGATGAGGAAGATGAAGACGAAGATGATGATGATGATGAATATGACGACGACGACGACGACAACGACGACGACGACGACGATGTCGA
Source organism: Synergus itoensis (assembly GCA_904066005.1). Lineage (NCBI taxonomy): Eukaryota > Metazoa > Arthropoda > Insecta > Hymenoptera > Cynipidae > Synergus > Synergus itoensis. The sequence goes on along the minus strand of CAJFCP010000125.1, from coordinate 320,213 downwards.
CGATGATGGTGATGGTCTCGATGAGGACGATATCTTGACCCAGTGTCCTGATTCCTGCAAATGTGTAGGGCAATATGCAGATGCGACAACTGCAAAGTAAGCGAGCTTATAATGAAAATATATCTGCTGGAAGTAAAGAGATAAAATTCAGACCCTTGAAGCTTCAATATTAATAATCAAGAAACTAAAAAATAGTTCATAGAAAGTCATAGAAATTTAAAAAATGAAAAATTAATTTTGGAATCACAATTTCAGATGTACCAGATTGGACGAGAAACAATCTTTTGGTCCAGGAATTGCTCATTTGAGAATCGAGAACGCTGAGCCAATTCGTCTTGGACCCCTAGCTTTCCGAGCCAGAGGTCTTCAGCAATTGGAATCTATCCTATTTGTAGATACTCCCATTTTGGAATTGGACAGAACAGCATTTGATGGAATTCCCTATCTATTCACAATCAACTTCACAAGAAATGGTTTGGACGACATCCCAGTGGACATTTTCCAAAACAACACCCAGTTGAGTCTTCTCACTATCTCTGGAAACCCTTTGAAACATTCCCAGATTGCCCTCAAGACCAAGGCTAGGGAATACTTTCTTGACGCACCAAGTGTCACTGAACTTGACATTTCTGACAACTCTATTCCCAGATTGCCTCACACAGCCTTCAACAAAATGCCCAATCTTGTCTTCATTAATCTGAAGAACAACAAGCTGAAGACAGTTGATAAAGCTCACTTTAGTTCTCTGGATTCACTTGTCGAACTTGACATTTCTAATAATGAGCTGCAGGAAATACCAGTCGATCTCTTCCAAGGAAAGGAAATTCAGACCTTGAGAATTGCTGGTGAGAACAATCTTTAGTATCTTCACATTCTCATATTTCTTACTAGATGTCTTGTTCTTATTAAGGCCATGTATTACTTATGTTATCCAATCCCTAAATATTTGAATTAAATATTTTCTCGCTCTGTATGCATAATTCTAGTTAAAAATTGATTAATTCTACCGAGGGAAAAAATTTCAAATTTAATTGTTGAGTAAAATGAAGAAATCGAATTTTTAGATAAGAACTTGGCTCCAACACCCTTAAATAAAATTTTAGGTTTAGATTCACGTTCTTAATCTTTCGAAAGCTCTTAAATATATTAATTGATTGCAGGAAACAACTTGACAACCTTAAGTACTATCATTGCTGAGAAGTTGACAACTTTGGATGCTTCGAATAACAAAATAAAAATCATTCATAAAGATGACCTTATAGGTCTTCCAGCTCTAGATCAGCTAACTATTAGATCGAATGGACTTAAAAGAATCCATCAGCATTCCTTCAGTCAACATGATCAACTGACTTATCTGGACATCAGTGATAATAAACTCACAACTTGGAGTGAACATCATTTGAGGACTAATTCAAGGTTACAGATTCTTTTGATGAATGACAATCCTGAGTTGTACTCGCTCCCAATCTTCAGGCCTAATAATCAGGAGTATGATACATACAGGTGAGTTTTTAAAAATATTCTCCAGCAACTTATCCAATTTTTTCTTTTAATATCCAAATTCTTCGATTTATAAAAAAATATTCCAAGTGAACATTTATTCACTCTGTAGTCCCCTAATTATATTTTAGAATGAAAAAAAAAGAACTATAAAAATTATTTTAGAAATCAAACTCAAATCAAACTCACGAAAATCGATTGAACCCGCGAATTATCTTGAAATCTTTAGTATGTCTTTTAAGATTTCTTTAAAAATTTCTAAAAGCTGTTACGTAATTTGTGGAAGGCCCCTTAATGAAAATCATATTAACTATTTTTTTTACAGTATATATCGGTTTGAATGTGCCAACTGTGGTCTCTACTACCTCACGGAAGGAACTTTTGATGCGATGCCAGCCTTGACAAGTTTGAACCTTGCCAAAAATCATCTGCCAGGACTTCCCACCAATTTACTCAAATCTCTCTCTTCTCTTATTGAACTCGACCTTTCTAACAACCGTATCAAGACCCTTGACAACAACATGTTCCACGGGGCCTCAACATTAACCAAACTCAATCTCTCTGGAAATCTCTTAGTTTCACTTCAAGTTACTCCATTCCTTGCTACACCAAATCTCTCCAAACTCGATGTTAGCAGGTGTAAACTGGAGAGAGTTTGGAGCGAAGCCAGAATACCGCTTAAGAGTCTTCGGTAAGAGAAAATCTATAAAATAATTTCAATTTTCAATTAGGGCCTAAAATGCTTTAAACTTCTGAGTAGGTACACAATTTTTGTATCCCCCTCCAAAATGATCCTAGCAAAATTCACATGAAATATCGTGAGAATCAAGGAATTTCACGTGGAATTCTATGTACGTGAAATTCGGTTGAAAATTTGGAACACTCTATATGAAACTCTACATGAATTCTCACATAAATGAAGGAAACAATATGGAATTTTACATATGTATGGGTGATTCCATATATTTACAACTGAAAAATAAAATCGCCTCGAATTTTTTTTCGCATTTTACATACAAAAAGAAATAGACACGTACGTATTTTTTCATTTCAACATGATATGCAAACTTTTCAAATTACAAGTGTTTAAACATCTGGAGTTGAAGAAATTAAGGATTTTTAAAAATCCTCCAGTTCGTGAACCATTACTTATAAAACAATGAAATTTTCATGTAAATTCAACGATTACATAATTTTTATAAACAAATTGGGATACTTGAGCATTTTTAGTCAACAAAAGATTAATTTTGTCATTGAGCTGCACCTCATCCATGTATGTGTTTATAAGTATAATTTGTTTATAACAATTATCATCAAACTCAAACTAATTACATATGTTCGTTATGAGAGAGCCAACATTGATTTCGGTGGAAAGTATAATTATTGAAATATTTTATTCTGAGAAAAAAAATCATGTCACGCGCACGAAACTGATCCGTCTCTAAACAATTAGCTGCGTTTAATAAAAAGTACACAACGGTCCACTCTGAAATTTTTAGGAATTATTCTTAAAACTATAAAGAATATTTATTCGGAATGAAAATTTGCTTCATACTTGCTTCATTCGTAATTATATTTTCAGATTCCTGTCGGTTCGTGAAAACCGTCTTCAGCGAATCACGGTGGAGGAGTTAAGAGCAACCCCGAAAATTTCTGGATTCGATATATCCGAAAATCCCTTGAACTGTGATGAAGATTTCAATCAAGCTATACAATGGCTGCATGAACATGGAGTTACTCCCATCGAAACCATGAAGTACATCAGTAATTATGCTATGGCTGAAGATTACAATGAATCAGAAGGTGCCACTCAGTGGAACAATTTGGCAAAGATTGTTTGCGATTACGCCGATTTTGGACCACCACCCAGACCTGTACCACACAAGCCTATTCCCTATGAAGTTATGAATAATGATTTGTCAGATGATATGACGGTATGTTCAAATTTATTACTATACTAACAGAAATTTTCTCGACGTTGTCCGGGATGGGGATTTTAAGAGATTTTAAATGACTCAAATGATTTCAAGGGATTTCATACAGACTGTAAGTTGAGGGGGGTTGACAACTCGACTAGCAAGCGGGTGTACACCTACTTCTGTGACTTGAAGATATTTCAGGATATTTCAATGACTTCAGAAGATTTATTCACTGACTTCAAGAGATTTCAAGAAAATTCAAATGAATTCACGTGACTTCAAATGACTTGAGATATTCCGATTTCTAATCTTTTATTTGTCATTTTTGTTTCAGTTTGACCACGGACAAAATCATGGAAGCGAATTTGAGGATGCTTGGTCAACCGAACAAGAAGAATACGAAGATTATACACCAGAAGCAACTGTATCTTATCACCCCTTCTACAGGAAAGCTCTTTGGCCAGTTTTGACCGTGATAGTCGTCACTATTGCACTTTTACTATCAGTCGTTCATTTCACAATCTGTTTAGCAAAACGCAGAGGTCGAGGTCCCGTAATCAGGCCACCAATGATGCTTCGTCAAGGTCTTGTCGACAACAAAAATTGTGGTCTCGTCTATAAACCTCTTCAAGAAGAAATAGCGACACCACACATGCCAAAAAGGGGTGCCTTCTATTCAAGCAGTACCTTCCACTACGATAAAATTGTTCCAGAAAGTGTCTAAATCATTAATTTTCTTCTTAAAAGCATTTCTGTGAAGTGCAAATTGGAAACAATTTGTGAGGTGATGCGAAAACACGTAGACTCGTGAGACTGAGAATACAAACTACAATTTTTCGCAGTGCGCTGAGAGCTAGATTGAATTTGCCAGGATTCAAAAGTTATTCTTAATGATTTGGAAACTTATTTTAATCATTAAGGATGTTGGACTCAAGTTCTGACCTTAAAATTTGATTTCCTCATTTTACTCAACAAATACTATATATTTAGATATTTTTTCACACTGCACCGCTACTCTTAATTATTTAGATAAAAATATCACTTTATGAGATAAGAGAAAAAAAATTTACATAAGAAAAGTAGTTACCGTCTGTTGGTAAGTTAACATTAGTCGGTAACTTACCAACTGTTTATTTAGCTTCCAACTTTCTAAATAAAAATATGCATACAGAATGACAAAATTAATACTTTTTTGTAAAATAAAGAAATGTATTTTTAGATTCGATCGAGAAATCTACGTCTTACGCAAAAAAATATTAAAAACAAACATTTTTTTACTCTCTATAGTCACAGTTATATTTCCAAAAAAGTCCATCTACAAAGCGAAAATATATCTGAATATTTTTTTAATAAAATGAAGAAATTGGATCTTGAGGTTGAGGTTAGAATTTGGTTTAATTTTCTTCCAGGAAGTTTTAATTTTTTCTTCACTTATTCTCTCAGCGTAGCAGACGATCATCATCTTGTAAAATGTTTTGATTTATAATCCACGAACAAATGATACTTAATATTGAGTATTAGCATTTCCGGTTGATGAAATTTTGTCTAGTTTTAATTTTCGGCCATTTTAAAATTTGAAGAATATTGTTCAGAAGGAAAAATTTTCTTGGCACTTTTTGTAAATGTCTTGGATCCAAATTCTATCTTTAAAAATGCATTCGTTTCATTTTACACAAAAACTATTTAAATTATACATTTTTTCGCTCTGTACGCATATTTGTATGTATCTAAAAAATGAGTACCACTACAGAGAGAAAAGAATGCCAATTTATAATATTTCTTGAGTAAAATGAAGAATTCGAATTTTGAAGCTGGGATTTGAATCAAACACCGGCGTGATGCAATTGGATAAGGTACTTATACAATAATTTCTGCTTGATTCGAGGATCTGTGTAATACATTTCGTATTTGAATCCTCAACGAGTAAATTTTATTGGCTTCGACGATTTGGTTTTGCATCGAGAAATCGTGTCATAAAATACTTACAATAATTATATCCCTCTATAGAAGTTAATAATGAGTAACTTGTAATTTTTCCAATGATTTAAGATTAAAGACTTATTAAGGAGATTGGGTCCAAGTTCTAATCTCAAAATTAAATCTCTTCATTTTATTCAACAAATATTAAATTTGAAATTTTGTGCTCTACAGAGCCATTCCTTCTTTAAACAAAAGTTTGCCTATATATCGAAAAAATATTTAATTTTAGTACCTACTTTTTGTGCAAAACGAAGAATTTGAAATTTAGGCTCAAAATTTCATTTTTTTTTAAATAATATTTGTTGAGTAAAATGAAGAAATTGATTTATAAGCTTAAAAATTGGTTTCAATACCCTTAAAAATTGATGTTTTGGACTGTTTACATGAGGAATGACCAGTCATAGTAATATATGTAAACTATATATTTAATTATCCACTTTCTTATCCGGGATTGAATAATTATCCAATTTGGATATTCCCTTTGTGGTTAATTGTTCATGGATGATGAATACCCATTCACAAATTCAATAAACATCTACAAAGAAGAATTTTAAATGATATGAAAAACAAAAAATGAGAAAAGCTCGAACTTGAACAAGAAATTTATTAAATAATTTATTAATTAATATTGTCTTTTATTTTTAGGAGAAAAGTTCAGAGAATAAATTTTAATCAAGGGAGAAAGAAGGTATAATTTTAAGGAAATAATATTTAGATATGATGTACAAGTCGATCGAAAAAAAAATGTATTATTAAGTGCCTATTATCGATAAAAGTATCGTTAACTAATGTACCTTAGAACACTAAAATAGATTTTAAACATCTATGCCACGCTACAAGCTGTAAATAATATTTTAATAAAGTCTTATATTATTAAAAAAAAATTTCAGGTCATTCAAACACCAATCACTCTCTTCATCTCAATCATCAGCGGAATTTAGCTGATTCAAATTTAGACAACAGATTTCAAACAACAATATATGCGAGATTTTAGAAACATTTCGTTACACCACTTTTTTAAAGGTATTGTTCTCCTTTTTATAAATGGAAAATTACAAAATCGTACAATTATAAGTGAGTGATTAGTTTTTTTAATCTATTATATGACGTTTATCTGATAATAAAGAAAAAATGTTTACATCTTTCATCTTACTCGAGTTCACAAAGAATGGGAAAAATTAATTATCTCCGCTGCTATAATTAATTCAAATAAAATACAGTTTGGAAAATTTTTATTTTAAGGGTATTAGATTCTTGTGCTAACCGCAAAATTCAATTTCTTCATTTTACTTAACAAATATTACAATAAGATATTATTTGGCTCTGTATATCGATACTTATTTTTCAAATAGAATAATTGTGCGTATAGAGCGAAAAAAAATATATTTCTAGTATTTATTGAGGTTTTAAACAGAGCTCTACATCCTTCGATATCATGCAGCAGCTGAATCAACTTTAATTGATGTTTCTTTGTATATGGAACTTTTTAACTGATTGATTTTTCGTAGCAGACAAACGTAAAGAAAACGATAAAGAACGTTTATTTATCATACATATAATTTTTATTTACAACTGTATAGTCTGTATACCTACATATATGACGTCATTTACACCTACATTATACTAAATTTAGCGCAGATGCTTCTAAAAGTGTCCCATTAGTACTTACCATCAAAATTTCTGCAATCTATGGCAGCAATATCTTAAAATTCAAAAATTTCTCCACGATGCAACGGTTTAATTGGACTATTTCTGTTTCAAGAAACATTGCGAAATATAAAAATTATCAAAAAATCCAATTAATTTGCTCTTTTTATAACATAAAGTTTCTTAATCATTTTGTTTTTCGATCTTTATTCTGGAGACCATAAATAAAAAAGAAAAAACAGTTTTATCTGCATAAGATTAGTGGAACTGTTACGGCCCTGTAATTCTGACGTACTTTTCCTAGAGAGTATTTGTGAGGAGCTTATTCAAATACATGTATTAGGAGAAAATGTATTCCATTTTATAAAGAGTGGGAGAAAGACTATTCCACTTGCGGGCGACACGAGACAAGCAAACAGGCGGTTTCAAGATCCAAAAGGGAGACTGAGGAGACCGAGGAATCAATCAAATAGTCAATTGGACATCTCGATCTCGAAGTCCAGAAGAAACTTTCCTCCATCAAAAAGTGTATATTAAGCTTAATTTTCCCAAATTTAAGAAAAAAAATATATAATCAATTACGTCTGTGAGAATGTTACCAAGAAGACGTGTTGTGGACCTGTTGCAAGTCATTTCTTCACAATCGTGAGTTTCAAACTACATTTTCGTGTCAAATGCTAATTGGATCAATCAATATGTTTCATATGAGGGAATAAAGAATTGATTCTTTGATATACATTTTTACATTCTCATCAGAGAGAATATGTATTAAATTTATGTAAAATTTGACCTCCCCAGTTTTTGTCAAATGTCCACGTTTTGGGGCCCTCTGAACCCGAAAAACATGTTTTTATGAATGTGTCTCTGTCTGTCTGTATGTTTGTCTGTCTGTAGATTTTAGTTTGTTAGCACAATAACTTTCGAAAGAATTGACCGATTATAATAATATAAGGGCATGTGATACTTTACCATAAGAGCAATTTAGTCTTTGCAACTTTACGTTCAGCAATAATAAATATTTTCTCCCCGCGTCTGTATTAAACGTAGGTAAATAGCCTAGTTTTAGTGAAAAATATTTATTATTACGAACGTCTGCTGGCTGGCGAACGTAAATTAAGTTGCGGAACTTAAATTTTGCTCTTACGGTAAAGTAGCATCTTTGCTGGGATGGCGTTCAAATTTTATAACAGAGCACCCCGATAGCAAGTCTTTTTTTTTATCGATAAAGAGTCGGTTAGCAACAGCTGGCTGTGATAATATAGGTAATTAATCCATATGATTACACATTTGGTCGTGCGAAGGTCAGTTACAAAAATCACAGAACATATTGTTATAATTATATATGAACGTATAAAATTGGTGTAAACTAATTTGCTCCTATGGTAAAATATTACCTGATATTACATGAAATTTAGTAATTTACGAAGAACTGTTTGAAAACTACAGCAAATATGATTGAAATTTCATGCATATATAAAAATGTATATTTGAAATTTCCAAAACACACTTTAATTAAATTTAATTTTGATTTTAAGATGTAAATGCCCAGCTCATGGAAATCCTGGAGGAAATATTATTACAAATCATGGAAAAACTCGTAGTACCAATGCTACTACAACTCCATCGAAAGAATATGCGTTCGAGGTAAAAAAAAGTCGTTTGAGGAATTTAAGGGAATAATCTAAAATTATTAAAAAATATTATCAAATATTCGATTTCTTCATTTTTATTTAATATTTTTTTTTACTTAGTAGCAGTACTTCCTTGTTCTTAATAATGGCAAAGTAATGGATAATGGCCAATTTCTTCACCTCCGGATAAAATTTATCTTGCAGATAAACCCTGAATCCACCAATCAGAAATGGTTAAATATGGTTTATCTGCAAGATAAATTTTATCCGGAGGTGAAGAAATCGGCCATAAGCTCAGAAACTTGAATTCCTTCCTAATTTGTAAAAACAGAATATATTTCTAATGCTTTCAGAAAATTTTAAATATCAATGTACATATAATGAATGCAGATGGCTTGTTCGACTGTTCGATATGGAATTGGAGTTACCAGAGAATTGGGTATGGACGCACAAAATTTGGGAGTAAAAAAAATTTGTCTTATGACAGATCCAAATTTAGGAAAATTGTCCCCTGTCAAAAAGGCACTTGACAGTCTATCCAAGCATGGAGTGAATGTCGAAGTCTTTGACAGAGTCAGAGTCGAACCAAATGAGGCTAGTTTCCAGGATGCAATACAGTTTGCAAAAAAGGGAAATTTTGATGCTTATATTGCTGTAAGTGATAATTTTCTTTAATATTTGGCTTATTCATCATCCTTTTAAAGAAACAGTTTAATATATAGTTTAGTTTGGTTTTTAATATGTTTAATACATATAGGAATAGAATAGCTGATGATATATGTATACCATGGAGGATAGACATAAGGAGACCAAACTGTAATGCATGTACTTCACGAAAAACGTGCACTTTTCTGTTGCCAGAAGTTCGTACACACACATGTACAAAATCACACTTACATATAGTACAGAACTTCCCGAGTGCAGCGTACCATTCGCACTTTAAAAAAAATATGGCTGCCGTTAATGTTTTTGTTTTGACAGGTCACTTTAAACTGCGATTTTTAAACTACTATAGATGAGGTAAGTAATATATTTACAATTAAGAATATATTGGACTGTATTCATAAATACTCTGCGTGTGACAGGTTTCCTCCTGCGGTTATACGAGCAAAGATACGAGTGTAATGTTTACAACGGCAGCCATATTTTTTTTAAAGTGCGAATGACACGCCTCGCTCGGGAAGTTCTATACTATACGTACGTGTGACTTTGTATATGTGTATGTGCGAACTTCTGGCAACAGAAAAGTGCGTGTTTTTGAATGCACTAGTTTGGTCTCCTTATGTCTATCCTCCATGATGTATACCAAGGCCTTAAGTATATAAACCTGAATTTTCAAATATATTAAAAACACTACCTCCTTATAACATAAATATTTTTGTTTCAGGTAGGAGGTGGTTCCGTTATAGATACTGCCAAGGCTGCCAATCTTTATGCAAGCGATCCAAATGCGGATTTTCTAGATTACGTGAACGCACCCATAGGAAAAGGAAAAGCAATTGTAGTGCCATTAAAGCCTCTGATTGCAGTACCAACGACTTCCGGTACTGGTTCAGAAACGACTGGCGTCGCAATTTTTGACTACAGACCACTTAAGGCTAAAACTGGAATTGCTAATAGGCAAGTTTCAAAATTATTTACGAAGTATCTTTCGAAACTTATAATACATACAAATTGTTCCGACTTCCTATCAGAATTTGAGATATTCGTATAAAAAATATAATTCGTGTTAAAAAAATGTTTTTTTTTCTCGATTTTTAGACTTGGCATAACTGGTGGGGCGAAAGAGCCATTTTGAATTTTTTTCTAAAGGATATATAATTCTATAAATACTAAGTAGTGTAGACAAATAGTTTCTAGATAAAAGTTTTAGCCAAAAACGTGAAGTTTACAACAGAGTATCTCGTTTATCTATTAATGTTTTCATTTGCAAGTTTTACAGGACTCAATAATTAAAAATGGCCTTTTCGCCTCCACTCTATACTCTTCTGCATATCCTTACTAATCTTTACATCAAATAGAGAGTTAGAAATTCATAAAATATTATTCTTCAGAACGCAGTTCATTAATTTCAAAAGATTCTTTAAATTTTAGAGCATTAAAACCAACTTTAGGATTGATAGATCCAGAACATACCTTGTCATTGCCAGAAAAAGTTTGTGCTTATTCGGGATTCGACGTTCTCTGCCATGCTTTGGAATCCTTTACAGCAATTCCTTACACTGAAAGGATGCCTTGTCCAACGAATCCACTTCTTAGACCTGCATATCAAGGAAGCAATCCTGTGAGCGACGTTTGGGCGAGATTTGCACTTCAAGTCATGCGAAAGTAAGTTGTTACATTTATACTAAAGTAATTAGAACAAAAGCATGTAGCAGCGATAAAGGTTGCTAAAAGAGAACTTAAAAAAATTTCGTAAATTAAGTTTTTCTTTGAACAGATATTTTGAAAGGGCAGTTTATAATCCAGAAGACCTTGAAGCTCGAAGTAACATGCACTTAGCAAGTACAATGGCAGGAGTTGGATTTGGAAATGCAGGAGTACATTTATGCCACGGTCTTTCATATTCCATAAGTGGAAATGTTCGTTCTTTTCTACCAAAGGTGTGTACAATATATATTTTAATTTTATCAGTGAATATCGTAGTAAATTATGAACCGAGGGAGAGAAGAAGCACTTTCTTGGCACCAGCAACATCACACTCCCACGGGGATCGCCTATATACTTTCGCAATTTGTCAAACAAATACAAATAACTAATTACATGCGTAAAGTCACTTTTTAGCTTTTAGGGAGTAAAAAGTAGAACTTTAGCCGCGCTGAGTACATTATATAATTATTATTTTTTTCTCAGGGATACGGTGATGACCATCCTATGATACCACATGGGCTTTCTGTAGTGATTTCTGCACCAGCTGTCTTTTCTTTCACTGGAAGTGCCTGTCCAGAAAAGCATTTGGAAGCTGCAGAACTTCTAGGAGCAGATATTAGTAAAGCAAAAAAAGAAGATGCGGGAAAAATTTTGGCTGACACTGTAAGACAATACATGAGGGTGATGAAGGTGGAGAATGGTTTAACTGAGCTCGGTTTTAAAAAGGAAGACATTCCGACTCTTGTTAAAGGAACTTTACCGCAGGTAATTTTGGTTTATAATATTAAAATTAAAATTATAATATTCAGAGGGTTAGCCGGAAGATACTTTCAGGCAGTGATTTTCCTAAATTCTTTTTAAGTTTGTAAAATTCTTTTTAATTAATCACATTCTCTTTTTTTTTTGCTAGCACCGAATAACAAAAATGGCACCACGGGAACAAAGCGAAGAAGACCTCGCAAAACTTTTTGAAAATTCGTTCCAGATCTACTAAAAAGTATGCAAATATGTAAACAAATACGGAATATTTAAATGTCGAAATTATACATGCCAACTATTTTTTTGTATATTTTTTTTCCAGGAAATTGTAAATTTTAGCCTCATTTTTTAAATAGGTTTATAAAATACAAATATTATTGAATTTAATGATATTTTTAATAGATATGTATAAACTGATGATTATACACTCGAATCTCCCAATAACAACGAAATCCAGACCAGACGCTTTCCCAATAACAACGAAATTCCTTCTCTCAAATGTCAACACCAATTGCGCATGCGTATTGCGTCATACTGCAATATTTTTAAGCGTTTTAAATTGCGCGCGAATAGCAACCAATCAGATTCCGAGCGCACAACTCATGCGCAGTGTATCCAGTGATATTTGAGGTAACTGCAGGTTGTTAATGAGAAAGGAATGCGGTTGATATTGGGAAATTGTTGTTATTGGGAAGGTTGTTATTGGGAGATTCGAGTGTATTTGAAATAAAAAAATTGTTTTAATGGAGTAAGGAAATAGTTAATTTTAAGGACGTTGGATAAACAAACGTTGGATAAACAAATTTCATTATGACTACTTGAAATATTAAATGTCACGTTCAAAATAAAACAATTATAATTGTCCGGATCCATGGGACGCCACCCTCAGGGCAGTGCTCTCAAACGGGGTTGTCTGCGCGCGCATTATTTTGGCTTACCGCTAGAAAATTTCTCTCATTGGTTAAATTTAACTCGATTTTGAATCGCGCGCCAGATTACAGCCAATTGCAGAATTTCCCCAGCGATAGCCAACACACGCTGCGCGCGCAGGCAGCCCCGTTTGAGAGCACTGCCTCAAGGTTGGTCAGTTACGCGTAATTCGAGGTTTTTGACGTATTATACGTAAAAAATGTAATATACGTAAAAACGTGTAAAAACGTAATAAACGTAATGAGAGGTATATTACGTGCACAACCCTGCATGAGAAATATTTCGTGCACAACCCTGACTCCCACCTATTCAATCATGAATCCAGTGTATTATATATAGGATATATCAGTGTGTGGAGAGATAAAGAGAATTTGCAATAGATTGTTATTGTGCTGTGCCTCAATTGAAAAACACAATTTTCAGTGTGATTCGATCGATTCAGTTAATTAATATTGTCTGCTTTTGAAGAATATCAATCAGCGACAGCATTATTAGTTTTTGATAGATAAAGAAAGGACGGAAAAACAAAATGGTTGTCGTAGAAGAATATAAGTAGATCGACAACAAGACTGCTGTTCAGTACATCGCTGCCAAGAATTCGAGATCTCAATATTCTGTGGTGTTGTATAATAATGTTTCTTGCTTTTTCAATTTTACGGCTGGATACACGATAACAATAGATAATTGAGTCCTCACTGTAAGCTTCAACTAGTTCAGCTTCAGCTTTCCGTCCTGCTTTTAGTTAGTTTTCTTAAAATTGCGCGTGCGTGCTTATGTGTGTATATTTCACTTCAGTTCAGTGCATTTTACTATTTACATCTTGAAAAGTCTAACATGCAGGCATAAGATTGTTTGATCTTTGTGCCACGACAATAAGGTAGTATTAGTCAATATTCTCTTTTTATGATATAATATGTGTATCCGAAATTCACAAGATTCTAATAAAATAGAATTAATATTGGTCAAAGTGTAAATAATGTGCTTTCCAATTTCAGAGAATATATGTATTAATTCAAAATCTAGCACTGGGAACGAAAAGAAGATCGTATTTTTGTGCTCTGTTATCATCACAAACTCAATAAAACACGCCTTGTCTAGTGGCGAGGAAAAAAAAACAAAAAATTGAGTTGCTGTCTGCGTAGCGTGATTTCAGGAGAAGTGATTTTTTTTAATAACAGTAAATCTAGCTGGTCTGATTACCATAATCATCGATGTCTCGATTCTGCAGTATTCAAATTCACTTGGCTTACGTCTAGTAATATGTGAGTATATATCGTATATCAATATTAATATATATGTATAATATATGGTTGAATCAAGCAAAATTATGGTATAATCAACCAAATCCTAATGACATGTTAAGGACATGTGGTAAATATCGTAAGAATACACTTAGTTCTGTCAACTTTACGCATATACAATAAAGAATATATTTTGCTAAAACTAGGTCATTTACCTTTGCTTTGTACAGATGGAAGTAAATCTAGATTTGTGAAAAATATTTGTTCTTGCAAATGTAAAGTTGGCGAAACTAAATCGGGCTACTCGCAAAGATCTTTGCGCATTATCTAATACATAATTAATCATTTTTATTAACACAGTAGTTAGACGCAGCTTTCTCGTACCAAATCATTGAAATCAAAAACTCATTTTTGAAAACAATGTCATTTTTGTATCTTTTTAGTTCGGACATATAAAAAGTTTTTTTTTTTGTGCTTGCAGGTGCGAGGAGGTAACAGAAATTGAAGCACATCATCAACAAACTGTTGGTTCCACGATGGGTGTAGCTGATGATGAAACCCCATCATCTATGACACATCCCAATCTTAACACGAACTTGAATCACCCTAATCAAGAAGGTAAGGATTAATTAATTATTATTATCTAGATACTATTACACCTGGCATTGCATTACTACATAAAAAATATCTGATGTTTCACAATAAAGTGGTCCACTTTAAGGGCATGTGATACTTTACCATAAGAGCAATTTAGTTTCCGCAACTTTAATATCTATGTCCCAGAAGTAATTGGATATGCCTATGGTAAAATTTTATGTTTGAAGGAAAAAGACAGTATGTGCGCTCATAGTGTTCGTCAAATTCAAAAGCCTCTTCCTCGAAAAGCAGTTTTACGAAGTTCCAACTTCAAATCATGTTCTACGGTGTCTGTATGCTCCTACACGTAATTCCAAGCCGACGCAAAGTGCGCCCTTTTTTTTTTTTTTTTTTTTTTTTTTTTTTTTTGATATTTTTACTGACCGTTACGCAGTCGAGGAAATATTTAAATATACATATATTACGTGTGCCGCAGTCGCACATATAAGGTTTATATTTTTGGAAAAGATAAAAAGATCTTCACAGGTGTCTGCTATAGCGTGAAAAAAAATCAGATGTGAAACGTACATGCGGTGTGTCGAGATATTAACTCTGTATGTAGAAAGGAAGTATGAGATAGAGAAAGAGAGGGGGGTGGGAGGCGGGGGGGGGGGGGGAATAAGAAAAAAACAAATAGAAGAAAAAGGAGTGTGGAGGAATCATGCCATTCGCCCGGTGTATTCGTTTTCGCTGTTGTGCACTTGCAGAGAGAAGAGAAAATAGAAACGTGAACAAACGATAGTCACTTCCTCTATCAAGTAGCAATAGCAGTTATAGAAATAGTATCCACAGCAATAAATGCAATGTTTCTAGTGCAATATGTGCGCGAATGAATGACCAAAAAGCAGCAGTTAAAAGGATACTATCACAATTATACCATGAGTTAATTAATGTTAATACGAATTATGTATAATTTCCATAATTAGAATCGTTTGTTACACATGCAGTCAATCTAGGCCATCTCTCGACACACACACGTACCCACACACACAAACACACGCGCGCGCGTCAAAGCTTGATAACAAAAAGAATAAGTACAATAATAATTTTATTCCTATACTTATTCTTCTCTTTTTTAAACTTCTAGGAGTTGTATTAATATTGCGGGAACCGTGTGTTAATCTTGGTATATGTTAAACAATCCGACACATATGTATATATAAAGTAAAGAATAAAAGACTTGAGAAAAAAGAGTGTTGAATAGCCGCCTTAAACATTTTATGCAAGTAAATATCTGCACATAAATAAGTTAATATGTGCAATATTAAGTAAAAACAAAATCGATACTGAAAAGACTGTTTTTTTATTGTCTAAGAGACGCAACAGTGTGCGAGTGACGCTTTAAAAAATATACTAAGGTTTACATTAGTATACTTTGATCTGTATAAGTGGCACACAGAATGTTGATGTAAGACGAAAATCAAAACCACGTACATTCGCCCATGTATTCGCGACGGGAAATAGGCTGCACGGTCATGCTCCTCAAAGGTAATTTTAACTGTACCTGTAGCAAGCGGAAAGAATGTAATTGTATCTGATAGGTTCGCATGGTACTCATATCATTCAGCCGACACTGTGTGTTTGTTATGTATATGTATTCCCAGTCTATAAAACAACAGTTAAAGTGAGGGCATAGAAAAAGAATTTATAAATATTTACAAATATATGAAACTAGTCTTGTTACTTTTCAAATATCATAATGAATCTCTTAAAACCTATAATTTGCGATGTAATTTTAGTACAAAGTTTTTTACATACTAATTTAAAATCGAAAAAATACTAGGTATTCTCACACAACCTTTGTATATGCCTACGTAAATAACGTCTTTAGCTAAAATTGGATACCTACCTATTTGCTGCTGTATGGATAGAGTGCAGAGTGCAGACACTTGTATCTAACTAAATTTAATGAGAGTGCAGTAGTAGAGTTGTACAATTTACACCACAGAAAATTGTCAATCGTCTAAGAGAGCATACAGACATTTAATTTTCGTGTTTGAAGGTATTTTTTTGCAGTATTAAGTCAATGTTACACAAAAAAAAAACAGAAGCGACCATATTTAGGATAGCAAAAATAAAAAAATACACATTAAATTTATCACTGCAAAGTAATCAAGAATTAAATAATTCCATAATTAATTCTAATTACGTAAAACCTAATTAGAGTATGGAATACTTAATAAAAAATTGTCTTATTAGGAAAAAATAATACATAAATATTTTTTATGCATAAGTCTACTGCGAACATATGTCTTACGCCGCCACAAGTATAATGAAAGGTTTCTCTTAGTTTTACGCTTATGTTGCAATGGGCTGTCGTATATCCGTTCTTGTCATTAAGTATTGATTCATTTATTGTATAAATAAGTAAAGAATTTACTGTGAACGCGTACAGAAGAATTTAAATTTAATTTTATATAACATTTAATATGTCAATTTCAGCGCAAAATATGCATTAGTTTTTTGAAAAATCTATAGAGACTAACATATAGTCAACGTCATATATGCCTTAACATTTGTCACTTGGATTTTACATTGAAATATGTGCAAAAATCTAGTGACAGATGTTAAGGCATATATGTATATGACGGATATAATGTATGTACAGTATTCGTCATGTATACCTTAACATTTGTTACTAGGATTTTACATTGAATGCGTGCAAAAATCTACTGGCAAATGTTAAGGTATACATGACTTGCTTATGATCTCTGAAATACGATTTAACATAGTCGTATCCACAAGTTTCCCGAAAAATATATGTAGAATTTTTTAGCAATCATAAAGTACGTATTATTATTATTATTATTATTTATTTATTTTTTTTTTTTTTGTTAAAGGCGTACTGGATATGGCTGCTACGGAGAGTACGATCAGATTTAGTGGTCATACCCTCGACAAGGCAACAAAAGCCAAAGTAAGTTATCTTATATGTATAAGTACTTAAGTAGATTTAAAAATATAGCGTATCATTAAGTTCCGAGAGACAAAGCAAATCGTCCCCTTTTTTGTGTCCGTATAGTGAAAAATAATTATAGAAAAATATAATCGGACCCGACTCGGACAGATTGACTTTGATTAATACAATAGATATCATTTCAGAAATATCCTTGAAATCGATTAATGTAATTGGGTTTAATCTGGTATGATATATTGAATCCGATTACTCAATGATGATTTTTCTGAAATAGAGTATATCGGATTGATCAACAACAGTCATCAATGGGTCCCAATGGGTCCAATTATTTTTTTCTACAAGGTTAACTTTGATTATAAGCCATCACAGTATAGAAAATTTTTTTCATTAAATGCACTTTTGTTGTTGATTTGTTTTTACAAAACACAGGTAACTCTGGAAAATTATTATAGTAATTTAATAGCCCAACATATTGAACGAAAACAGAGGCTAGCTAAATTAGAAGAGTCTTTGAAAGACGAAGGACTTTCTGAGCAGCAGAAACAGGAAAAGAGGTTACAACATGCTCAGAAAGAAACCGAGTTTCTTCGTCTGAAGCGATCTAGACTTGGAGTAGAGGATTTTGAGCCTCTTAAAGTTATTGGCAGAGGTGCTTTTGGCGAGGTAAGTTTGAATTTGTAATCACCTTTCAAATTATTTGTAATGTATTAAATTAATTTTTTCTTCCTACATTTACAATTACAAGAGATTAAAATAAATAATAAATTTTGGCTTTACTTTAAAATAGGTTAGATTAGTACAGAAGAAAGATACTGGACACGTTTATGCCATGAAAATTCTCAGGAAAGCAGATATGCTTGAGAAGGAACAGGTTGCTCATGTTAGAGCTGAAAGAGACGTTTTGGTTGAAGCAGATCATCAGTGGGTTGTTAAAATGTACTATAGTTTTCAAGATCCAATAAACCTCTATCTTATTATGGAATTTTTACCCGGAGGTGAGAGGTTATCAAAGATTTCTTGTTCATTATTTAGAATTAATGCAATTCTAATGGTAGTTGAATCCTTTACACTCATAAGAGAAAAAGAAATAAAACTAATGTTTTTCAATGAGATATTAACTTAAAAGGCTACGGATAAAAACATTTCTAAGTTTATTAAAAATTATTTGAGATATTTTTGTATGTAGGTGACATGATGACGCTTCTCATGAAAAAAGACACGCTTTCCGAGGAATGCACCCAATTTTATATAGCCGAAACAGCATTAGCAATCGATTCCATACACAAATTAGGTTTCATTCATAGGTGACTATGATACATAT
>CAJFCP010000125.1:274604-301352 GCA_904066005.1 Synergus itoensis | reverse complement strand
ATAATAATAATAATAATAATAATAATAATAATAATAATAATAATAATAATAAATATTATTATGATACTAGTTGTATCGAAAAATATTTCTTTGTACACTACTATATTCCATTTCAATTTATTTCTAGGGATATCAAGCCCGATAATTTGTTACTTGATGCACGAGGTCATATCAAACTTTCGGATTTTGGGCTTTGTACAGGTTTAAAAAAGTCACACAGGACTGACTTTTACAGAGACCTTAGTCAAGCGAAACCATCCGATTTCAGTAAGACGAATAAGTGTTTAAGAATACAGAGTAACAATAAATAAGTCGAATAAACATTTTCAGCTACTAACCTACTTTATTAAAATATATGAAGGAAATATATGAGATGGCTTTAGTATTTCAGATTGCTACCGTGTTTATATTAAGTAGACCAGTTTCTGTAATTCATTGGGTTGATATTTGAGGACTAGAGTTTCCAAAATGCTGCACGTTCCAGTAAAACTGTACATCTGCTCAAAGAACAAAAAAATTTCAAGTAGATTAGTAGCTGAAAATGTTTGCTCGAATTACTCATTGTTACCTTATATATATATACTTTTTAAATGTACAAAAAATTGTTTCATACTCTTACTTTTGAATTAATATATTTTACAGTGACTTCATGTGGCAGTGGAAGTGGTGGAGCTATGGATAGTAAAAGAAGAGCTGAAAGTTGGAAACGCAATAGGAGAGCATTAGCATATAGTACAGTAGGTACACCGGATTATATAGCCCCAGAAGTCTTTATGCAAACCGGATATGGACCAGCTTGTGATTGTTGGTCTCTAGGCGTAATTATGTACGAAATGCTCATAGGTAATTGTAATTTGAAAAGTACTTAAATAATAATCAAAATAATATAAATTTTCTAATTGTAGTTGTAACGAATCCAAAACTTGGTTTCTAGTATAAATCGGTGCGTATCAGCAGAAAATATCTGTACATTTCTATTATGTTTTTCCTTTTAAGGTTACCCACCATTTTGTACTGAAAATCCACAAGAAACGTACAGAAAAGTTATGAATTGGCGGGAAACACTTGTGTTTCCACCCGAAGTACCAATTAGTGAAGAAGCAAAAGATACAATTACGAGATTTTGCTGTGAAGCTGACAGGCGGTTAGGTCAGTATATAACAAGAAACATTTACCAGCCTATGCCATTTTTTAAAAAGCAGAAACTTTTAATTACAGTTACTCGATCCCTATCTTACCGAAATTTTTTCTCTGCAACTTTACTTGTACATTTATTAAAATATAAAATTGAAAATTTCTAAAATTAAAGAAAATATGCTAAGGTATGTTTATCTCGTCTTAAATTAAGGGCATGTGTTATTTACCATCTGAGCAAATTTAGATAACGTGATTTTTTTTCTACAATTTTTATTTTTTCAAAAAAAAACCCGAGTTATCTAAATTTGCTCATATGGTAAGTAACACATGTCCTTATAACGCATTTGACCCTCAGTTCATTTATTTATGATTTCAGGATCACAAAGAGGTGTTGAAGAATTGAAGCTGGCACCTTTTTTTCGAGGTGTTGATTGGGAACATATCAGAGAAAGGCCAGCAGCTATTCCAGTTGAAGTGCGGTCCATTGATGACACATCAAACTTTGATGATTTTCCGGATGTAAAATTAGAAATACGTATGTATAAGCTAATCGTAAACAAACATTATAAAAGCAAAACAAATATAAGATGGCACACTCCAGACATAACTATTTTTGGTATTAATAAAAAAACAATTTTTAATTTTTTTATAGCATCTGCACCAATGCCGCAAGATGGCGAAGTGATTTACAAGGACTGGGTTTTTATTAATTATACGTTCAAACGCTTTGAAGGACTCACCCAACGAGGAACTCCAACCAAAAAATAGCAACTTTTAAAATATCAATTGCAATAGCAAGAACGTGCTTGCATGCTTACAAACTATCGAATATTTGATTCGCAATTGTCAGTAACAGCAACAGCAATAGTAGCAGCAGCAGCAGCAATATCAGCAGTAACAGTTATTGCTAAAACTACTATTACTACTACTACTGTTACTTCTACTGCTAATATTACTACTACTACTACTACTATTACAACTACTACTACTACTATTACTACTACTACTACTATTATTATTATTATTATTATTATTAATATTATTATTATTATTATCATTATTATTATTATTATTATTATTACTCGTACGAAAACTATTAGTTATATTATTATTATTATTATTATTATTATTATTATTACTTCTACTACTACTACTAGTACTATTAAGCAGATTGAGTTTAGTTTCGTTACTCGGAAATAATTCACTTGTTCCACTCTATCATGCCAATGATACACATTTAAATAAGTATGTATATTTCTTCACATGGATATGACAAACCAGATAAACAAATATCGTGAATACTATGAAAAGATATTACTCTCTACAAGATACAAGTGGCCAGATTTTTAAGAGATGATAAAGTTACAATCTGTATGTGCACTGTGGGTGTATGACGTGTATAATTAGTAAAATGTGCATTAAACATGTACATGTCGCGCGAATTGTCTATGTACTGAATATGCACACGCATTCTAAAAATTTAAGGATATAATTAAAGAACACAACATTAGTGTACATGTATATTGAGATATATGATACATAATTTCTGTTTTGAGAATTTTATTTTTATTCGGTGGCGAAAAGATTTATTAAATTTGACATTTAGTATAATAAGCTCTCTGTGGTACGATGTTTACGAACGTAATTAGAACCATATTCGTTCTCATCTCGATTGTGACATTGTCATGCGAAATGCAAATAAACAATGACTACTTTATGGACTTGGATCATTTTCTTATACATAATCACACCTTTCCAACGCTCAATTAGCCAAAAAGTTAGTTTTCCCAACCAGTTGATATTAAAACTTTACTATTACTTTTACCAAATTATTATGAATTAGTATATTCATAGATATTTAAATTATCGAATTTAATGATTTCATGTCTTAAAAAAACTCTTCTTCATAGAACTTTGTTACATTTTTACACGGCTGATTGGAGTCTATTGCACGTCTAATTATTTTGTCATTGATATCGGTCAGTCCAAGTATTTGGATTACATCGAGATTCAAAAATTCAGACATTATTCTCCGAATTATGTCGAATCTTACGTATGTGCTAAAAACAAAAATAGCAGTATAATATAGCAATTTTCATATTATAAAATAGCAAGTTTCATATTGTCTTTTTTTTAGAAGAAACTTATTACTTATAAAATACAAAATCTCATTAATTTATTAAAATTATAACGAACTAAAAAATTAATAAATAGGTGAGAAATTAAATTCATCACAGAGCCGGTGTTGACAATTTGACGATTGACGTCTTACAGTACGCAGTAGCCAAACTCGAGCCCCGTACTCTACTGCGCATGCGTCGCATTCGGTACATGATTGGTTGATATTCGCGCGCAATTTGAAATACTAAAAAATATTATGCATTTCAAATTTCGCGCGAATAGCAACCAATCAGATACCGAGTTTAACGCATGCGCAGTTGAGTACGGGGCTCCAGTTGGGGCCACTGCGCATGCGTTGTACTCGGCATCTGATTGGTTGATATTCGCGCGTAGTTTAAAATTGTTTAGCATTTTAAACTGCGCGCGAATAGCAACCAATCAGATGCCGAAGTGCGTTGCATGAGCAGTTGAGTAGGAACACGAATTGGGAACACTGGAACAAATTGGAATTTGGAACGTTTGGAATTATTGGAACATTTGGAACACGAACTGTTTCTGATTTGGAAACTGACCAAAAACGTCAATCAGAGTCGGTCCTAGCTTCTGTGGCGCCCCTGTGCGAAATTTTGATATAAAAATAGAAGCATTATAAAAATAGAAGTATTATAAAACCAAAGATATTAGTAATATTATATATTAACATTATATATCAATATTTTTAGGAAATGAGTGTATTCTTTTATTCTAGCGCTAGAGGGTTGATCTTTCTTACTCTCTAGCTTTGGCCTCCCATGCTCGTCACTCTCGTCTCAAATGTGCTCAAATGTCAAAGTGACAGTAAACCACAGTAAACAAATGTGAAGCGGTTTTATCATACAGATTATATTAAGTGGAAAAATACTTTTCCGTGGAATTCCTCGATATCCACTGTTACTATCTCGATTCTAAAAATATGTCATGTCACAAAGCTTAATTCAAAGTCATAATTCATTCAGAAAAGTGACCTTAAAACAAAATTAATACTAACCTCAAAAATAAATTTTCGCGACGCGTAATGAATTATGAGTTGATGCACGAATAATTAAAGTCCTATCGAGTGGTTGAGGCCTAGTAAACATTTAGATGAGTTACAGAAACGCGTGAGAAAAACGTAACTTAGGTAATTAGCTCTAATTGGTCACAGAGTATTTCATTTGTGATGTGGAGTACAGTAGAACTGTTCTTCAACAGTGTTTTATTGTGGATTTTCTTCGAAGTTGTCTGCATTTTATTCGTAAACGCATTTTATATTTCTGTGCCATGGTTTGTTTGGGGTGCCTTAGTCCTTACGGCAATACTATGGTTTCTAAGAATTCCACAGCCCGATTCAAGTATCGTGAAAGAGGTCCTTGGAGAGAATCTTCTCAATTTGAAGAAAGATGACCTGCTTCGTGATATCCAAGATAACAGGGAGCAGAACTGCATGCGAGTGGTAGCTCATCGTGGTGGAGGATTCGATTATCCAGAAAACAGCTTAGCAGCTTTTCGTAATGTAAAACCTATGCGCTTTTAACAAACTTATGCTTTTTCCTACATTTTTCCTCTAATAAATCAATACAGGATGACCAGCCGTACGGAGATTCGAAATTACCCCATTTTAAAATATTTTTAAAAATATTTACATACTTTTGTACAAATTGTGGTCAGTCTGATTTGTAATCTATTCCTTGGGTGTGTGGTTTATTTCTCGAGATCTGTATATGTTTTTAAATATCTCACTTTTTTAATATGGGCTTATTAACGTTTATCCCAAATAAAAAATTTGAACTTATAAAATGATTAAATTTTATAATGAATCATCAATGAACTTGAAATTTTTAGATTTTACAGATATTTTTCTAGAGTTTAAGAGGAGGATCCATTCTCTTTTTATTCGTTGAAAAAGTAAAGTGTCCTTTAACTTAATATAATGGTTATGGATTCTACCACCTTAGAAATAAATAATAGTTATAATTTTTACATTTGCGTTTCAAGTGTAAAGAAAAAGGCTGCAATGTGGTGGAATTTGACGTATCCCTTACAAAAGATAACATTCCAATATTATTCCACGATGTAACTATTGAAAGACTAACTGGCCAAGTAGGAGTTGTTAAAGAAATGACATGGGATCAACTGAAAGAATTAGATATAACTCACAATCATCCTCTTAGGTATAGTACACATTTTAACTCTACCGTTTCCAAATAAAACAAAGGATTTTTGTTGTGCATGCATGATACGAAAAATTATATTTATATTCGAGAAAACCTATCTTTCTTAGAGGAAAGGAACGTCTAAACTTAGTTGCAAAGATAGAAACATAAACTATTTTTTACTTTAGTTCAAGAAATTTATTTTCTGTTTAAGAAATAAGTTTCTAAATGGTTCGAAAATCGCCTTATTCGACGACGCCGTTGAAGAATGTTTACGAAATAACCAGCGCATGTTCATAGACATAAAAGAAAATGGTTTGGAAATAGTGCAAATAATTATAAATGCCTTCAATAAAAACCCCGAGCTTTATCGAAAGGCCATCGTATCAAGCTTTAATCCTCTAGTAATATATATGGTGAGTTTCTAAACATATAACATTCATTTTGGGCAGAGAAAACAAAAATTACTAATAGAAAATTGATATTTATTACTGGCATAATGTGATGTCAAGTTCAATATATCAAGTATATAAGTCTTAAAATCTGTAGATACGAAAAAAAGAACCACGAATAATATCGAGCCTGGCATGGAGGCCCAGATTTTTCTCGACAACGAATTATACAGGACTGGACGGACCATCAGTGGCACGCTTTTCTAATCCATTTAAAAACATTTTGGCAACTTTTGTTGATATAATTTACGACTGGGCCTTATATCGCTTCACTTACTACATTCTGGGCATATCAGCTATATTATTGCACAAAGATGTTGTTAACCCGTAAGTATTTGCTACGAAATGAAACATTAGTAAAAATCCTGATTGTGCTAATAATTTTTTTTTAGCGAAATAGTCCGCTGGTGGCATGTACGAGGTATACGTGTGATCATATGGATTGTCAACTTGCCGTCTGAAAAATTACACTATTCAAGAGTTCTCAAAGTGCCATACTTAACGGATAGCTTACTGTCGGAGGAGGTTCCATGATTCGTATTACTAGAATTATAAATCTACTTGATGTATTTATAATATAAAGTTAAGTATAAAAATTCTTACATACTTCGAAGCGCTGAATATTGAAATAGCAGCGAAAGATTCAAAATATTATATCACTGTGCATGTATTACTTTAAATATTTATATGCATCGAAAATTACTTTTAAGTTACCGCCAATGATCAAAGGTAAAATACAATTCTGTACATATATTTTATAAAAATTAGGATATCGTCACTTACTGCAATAATGATTGATTTTTTGATATCGATGACTATAATATATCATTATGAGTCAACTTATAAAATATATACGGTGATCTTATAGATACAACCGCGCGCATTATTCAAGACACTGAAAACTACCAATTTCGTTAGAAAAAATATCACTCGGAGCTGTTTGCAGCTCATGATTGCAAAGCATTTAGAAAATTATGCAATTGGTTCCTATATATGATGAGACAGTTCACAGATTTCATATTAATATATATTTGTTTAAATTATTTTCATACCTTCTTGACTATTTACTGAATAAATAAGATCGATTACGAAAGTATGAATAACAAGTTTCACACGTTCGTTGTGAGTTTAGTTTTCCGAGATTCCATACCTTCAATTAATCCTGTTAATAAATCTTCCATTTCAGTGGCAGCACGTTTCAATTCACAATTATTATCGGCACTAAAAGTCTCTGAAAAAATCAATATTTCAGTTATATTTGATGTAACAAATTTTATATACATTTTGTTTGGAAGAAGACGTTTTTGAACGTAACATACCATCGAGTAAGCAATCGTTGGCTACCATGTTTTGCAATCTATCCAGAATGTCAGTTAAATCTCCTTGAATATTTTGAAGACTGCTGTGTTGTGAATGCTTGTCGGGTCGCTGAAGAGAATAAAGTGTACTATCGCGGGGAACTCCGACTGGAAAATAATTGGAATTATAACTACTGTCGGAAATTGCTTTTTCGGTAAGCCTGTATCCTTTATTGCTGCTTTCATCTTTAGGCCCCAGCCACTGTGAAAATCCACTATCACGTGGAGTAAAATCACTTTTACCACCTGTCGAAAAAAAAATTAAACAATTGTAAATATAAATATTTTATAATTTATGGTTATAAAATCTCACCTCCAATCCAAGTGCTTAATTCAATTCGTGAACGATCAGATAAATCATTAAATGCAGAATCTGTGGATGTCCTGCCCGTTGTTTGTCGGCTCGATGATTCTTTATTGCTATAAAGTATTTCATCATCGTGATGTTCCACGCTTCCTTGATGAATAATAGGACTCAGTGCAAAGGCCAGAGGGAGAGGTGTTACTCGCGAGGATAAAGGTTGAACCATAGGAGTACTCTG
Source organism: Synergus itoensis (assembly GCA_904066005.1). Classification (NCBI taxonomy): domain Eukaryota; kingdom Metazoa; phylum Arthropoda; class Insecta; order Hymenoptera; family Cynipidae; genus Synergus; species Synergus itoensis. The sequence goes on along the minus strand of CAJFCP010000125.1, from coordinate 293,571 downwards.
TACTAAATTAGGACCGGGTGGAATTTGTTCGAAAAGATGATTCTGTAATCAATACCAATTTCAAAAATTAACCCTTTGATTCCCGCTGATACATTGACAAATTATAGGTACTTCGATTAATCAGATATTAAAGGTTTAAATCTACCTTTAACACTTTGAGTCGCTCTAACTGAGATTGAATGGCGACCCTGTGCTGGTGCAGTCTCTCGACTTTAGTGCCACTTATTTCTAGTAGTTCTGACTGCAGTTGTCTGTTTTCTTCTTCTAGACGACTTATTATGCACTGTAACTCTTTTTGAGGATCATTGCATATCCTCCGTTTAATTGTACTTCTCACTGAAACGCTATCCAAAGCTTTCCTTCGGTTGCTAAGAAAATATCGAATTCGTATAGTAATGCACGCAGTATAAAGTTAGAATTTAAGCTTTAAGTGTCTGTAGTAATGCAAAGTTTTGAATTTTGTTACTTACATTTCTAAATCGGGCGAAGAATCTTCTAAAGCACTCATGACTGAGCGAGTTGGACACAGCATTAGTTTGTTTCGTATTAATTCAATTATCAGTTTTGTGACTTCTTTATTAGTCGTCTAAAAGAGTTTAAATTATTGTTAAAAAATGAATAAGATAATCGAAGAAAATTATATAATATTTGATTATTAAAATCTTACCTTTATACAATATTCACGAACTGGGTGCTTTAATTTGTGTTTTCCCGATATTTTGCCAAATAAGAAACATGTTTGACATTGATGATATCCAGCGCATCTTAAACAAGAATATCGGGGTCCAACGACTGGGGTTGATTTACAAGAAGAGCATTTAATATTGTGAATGACTGAAAAAAGTCTCTTATAAATATCTAAAGTTTAGATCTTTACGATAAAAAATCGTCAATTGATATGAAAAGATGATAAGTTTTAAAAAAGTAACCTACCGTGTTCGGCTGATTTCATCCGGTTCAATGTTGAAATCCACGTTAATAATGGTGGCTCTTCCATTAACCATCCAGCAAATTCTGCTTTGGTTACTCCAAGACAGCCTTGGGACTATTTTAAAAGACATACAAAATTAGTATTTATTATAATTATATAACATACAATACTTTAAGCAACATGTTTTAAAAGTATAAAAAATACCTCTCTAAAACAATGTTCAACACTCGAACGTATGAGATGGCTTCCATAAGCTACACTCTCGCCTAGCATCTTCGTTACTTTACAAATGTTTGATAATAATGTGAACAATGCAGCTTCCGACAAGCAAGCGTTATGATCAGCAAGTTGGTGAAATAAATAGCCATATTTCTCTTCTAATTTTGCTGAGCTCACCAATGTTAAAGCTACTTTTACTGAAAATACTAAGATACTATCTTCATAATTCCTGAAATATAAAAAGTTATTAATGGTTATTATTTAGAAATCAGTTGGTAGATACAATTAAATTCATAATCAATAATGAAATATTATCTTACTTATGAAAGGTTCTATATATGTAGTTTACTGCTAGTTTTGTAGCAAGATCTACGTCAAAACTAACACTTCCTTCTTTTTGGGCTGCAAAGTATATATCTGATAGCACATCTTCCACTTCGTGTATATCCAAATTCACTGAATTCTCTGTGACAGACAACCTATGTCGTTCAAAAACGCCTGCTATCAACTCCAAGTGAACACATTGCACTGAAAAGTTTCAATATAGTATTCTATTTTGTCTCTGCTTTTTTTTTAATGTATAAATCATATTTTTAACGGAATATTTTATTCGTGCAGGCGCGAAATATGTGTGAGAATATTTAAATAACATACTGTTAAGACTTCGGTGCAGAACTTGCATTTTGGATGCAGTTCTGTAAGATGCGTATCGAATGACATTGCACTCGTTTAAGGATCGTAAAATTTCTTCCATCATTGGATGATTCCACTCTGATTTTACAGTTGTACAACTGTCAAATTAAACCAGAAATAAATTCCTTCTTTAGTGGTAGTTAAAACAAAATAAATAAGCGCAGGATGGCCTATTCAGCTGCCAATTAATCTAAATGTAAACTAAATAAAAAAATGATTACCTCTTATAATTGGACAGATTTCTCCTTTCAGCAAAACTGATATTTTCATTTGCTTTCTTCGCTTTATTAGCTTCTGGAAAACCATTTTGTAAAAGGTCAATTTTGTTATATAGGTGCAAAATCAGTTACGCATTTATAAAATTTTATAGGATGTAGGAATGTATGTTTATATTAAGATTTAAAACGAAGGCGACTGAAATTGGATTGTCTGTGGACTCTAAATAGTTTATTTTTCTTGGAAGGTTTCCCATCATTCTCAGATTTCTCATTCCAACAAAAGACGTCTCTCTCAGTCTCTAGAATGTACTTTTCACTCATTCCACAACGAAAACCTCTCATTTAACCTAACAATGCCGTGCCCAAAAAACCGTTAATGATTTCTTATGTTTTCTTAATTAAAAAGTTTACTTTTTAATTTGATTTTAAGAGGGTATACATAAACAATGCTTACCCTCCATCATTTCTCATAATATAGTTGACATGCTCCAGAAGTTTTTATTGTTTTGTCAACAATCACGAGAATCAGAATAACTGTTTTTTAACGTTTCATAGGGTTTCATAACTTCCAATTTTTGAAAATTATACGTTTGAAAATAGTTTAAAAGATATATTTAAAAGTTTTCGTTTCATGTGTTCCATACACACGAAGAGAATTCACCGTTGTTCGTGTAGTTATATTTTACATTAACGTTTATGATAACATTTTTAAATAAATAAAGTTATGATTTTGTCACTTCCTGCAGTGGGATTCCGAGCTCAAAATCCGAACGGATCTCTCTTTTTAACACCGTAGGATAGAAAGAGAGGTCCGTTCGGATTCCTGTGCTCGGAATCCCACTGCTGGTGCTTCCTGGGTTAAAACTGGCCATGAAGCTACAATAATGTAGTTAATAAACTGGATGTGAAAATAAACATTTTGTCATACATATCTACCCAACCCTGGTTTATTCACCGACCATAACCTATATAAATAAGGCGTTCTCAAAGTTGGCTCCCTGCGCGCGCAGCGCGTGTTGGCTTCTCACTGGAGAAATTCTGCCATTGGCTATAATCTGGAGCGCGATTCAAAATCGAATTAAATCAAATCGATTTTGAATCGCGCGCCAAATTTTGACCAATGGAAACATTTCTCCAGTGGGAAGCCAATGTGTGCTGCGTGCGCAGGGAGCCAAGTTCCTACATATGAATAGTCCTTAATGTGTATCTAATTGTACTTGATCTTACCTTCTTAGAAGTTTATTATTTTATGGTGAAGTAACACTTGTCAGTCTTGACACTTGTTTTTGTTTGTGTTTCTTGTTTACACTTGCACTTTGCTTGCTGCTGCGCCTGCTGCTCATCCTGCTGTGGTGTCAAAGTCAATTGTTGTGATTTTCAACTTGAACTTAATCAACCTTATGGCAAATTAACTTATTCTCCTTATTCTCACACAAATTTACTGTCAAAACTTAAATCTGCTGTTCTTTACATTAACTTTACATTAATTAAAAGGTGAATTATTTACATATTGCATAGGTAACATAAATATCAACATTCCAGTAAACATTGAATTACTGTTTTGAAAGTCTTAAATAGACTTTCTTCTTGTTAAATTATAGTGTAAATGTGAGTTCTAAAAACTTTAAAAGAAATGGCACAGCAGGATCATTCTATTCACAGATGTGGAGATCATAACGATTTTTTAAGCAAGTATCATGCCATATCAGCGAAACTGAAAAAGTAAGATTATAATAATGTCTATGATAATACAACACGCAGTGTGGCACGATGTACAGTAGAATGCAGGAATGCCTTCCCTCATGAGAGAAGGAGGCATTCCTGCATTCTACTGTACAAAAAACTTATTATTTCACAGTGCATTTATCTCATTAGTGGGATAAAAAGAATTATGGAAAATTGTTTATTCATTTTTCTTTTCCATATTAATTTATTTTAATATACTCATATATGACTATTTGACCCTGCTATTTTGACATATTGTTTTTATTGGTTATTCAGATCTAGGAAGTGTTACCTTGTCAAATCGTTGGCAACACTGACACTGTATTGATTTATCGGTACTTTCCCGTTTCGTAAATTGGTTCTTTCTTAGATTTGCGCACAACACAACACAATGCGGTTTTAATTTCAGAAACCTGTTGTAAGTTATAACAAATGAAGTTTTTTGTCATCAGATAGCACATTGTAAAAAAAGAAAGAGAAGAAATCGATTCAACCTCCCATATAGGCTGGTCATCACACGGATGACTTTCAGATTTATGAATCTGTCAATCCAGGTGCAAAAAAAAAATCACATGCCATGATCTTCCCAAGAGCAACAAAATTTAATTGGCGATTGTACAGAATGTCCACTTATTTTACAGTTTTTATATGATATTGAACTTCATGCAAGTTTCCTTATTTCTTTTATACCACCCACTAATGAGATATACATATCCTGAGAACTAAAATTTGGTATTTAAGAAATTTTAATAATTTTACTTTCCTTTCAGACGTTTTTTAAGAAAGCCTAATGTTGCGGAAGCGAGTGATCAATTTGGTAAGTGGTTTTCCGATTTTCGCTCAAATAAAAATTGACAATCCTTTATTCTTTGGCTTTGTATTTATTTAAACAACTGCCAACTATGTTAGGCGCACATTTTGTATACAATCCAACTTGCCTGATTCGCACTTTCGATTTAAGACTAAACATGTTCATATAAACTATATTAAATGAAGTCACACACTCTTTGTCCTCTCCCCCCGGGTCCCACGTCGTCCAACTTAGGCCTCCAAGTCCCCGGACAGATCAAGTAGGAGGTTTCCTCCTCTTCTTCGACTGAACAAGCTTAGTTTTACCAAGTTCGAAATCTAAAAATTTAACTAATGTGTTCAGATAATCTTGCGGTGGAATGTGAACAAAAAGAGTTATGGCAATATGCAGCATTGTGCTGGTTATCAGCTGCTCGATGCCAAGGCACACTAGGAAATGTGCAAACAGAAATAAACTTTTTAACAAAAGCGGGACGCTTATTTATCATTGCTGAACAAAAGAATGATCAAATAGGATGTTCATCTTTAGGTCAAGAGAACTTACAGGTCAGTTAATACTTCAAATAAATGAGAATGTAAAAATTATAACGATAGTATAAATATGTAATAAAAGTATTTTTCGATAGGCTGCGATAAATTTCTTTGGGCATGCATTAACACGATGCCAAAGTCAAGAAAGTTGCAGCATGATGTCTGCTGGATTAGCAATGGAACTTGCGTCTGCTTTAGGTTCAAACGGCATTCAATATTTGCGCAAAGCTATCGACTTACATCCAACTTTGCGTGCAATAAATACACTTGCATCCCATTATATCAAAGAAGGTAGTTAGACTATATTTAAACAAGATTTTATTTAACTTATTTATATCTCGAAATTCATGCTTCATGTAGGAGATTACACATCTGCCCTTCAAGTTTTAACGGAGTTAGTAGAACTGGCTGGAAGTAATACCAACTCAGGAACAACTGGAAATTACAGTTCTATTTTGCAAAGGTTTTAAATCTTTTGAATTATTAAAATATTTTAAACAAAAAAGTTATTTTCGTGCATTTTAATTTTGTGTATAGGTGCGAGATAAGTAGAGTGCTGCTGCTTTTGATTCTTCAGCCTACTCCGCAAAGGCTGGCGCCCTCTCAAGCTCAAGTTTTGGAAAAGTATGCCTGGGTGGAAGAAAATTCCAATATTGGTAAAAACAATGTTATATCTTTTCAAATGTCATTGATTGTTAGGTTTCTTATGTAAACAGACGTGAAAAATTTCTTTCAGGGCTAAAAATGAATGAAGATGAAATGCTGTTATTGCAATCTTTAGTCTTAGCTTGTCAATCCCATGATTATCAAGCGCTGTTGGAATTAGAAGCAGAACTGTGGCCTTATTTAGACATAGAACAGAAAGGATTATTAAACAAATTGGTACAAACGCTTAATAAACAATAGTTGTAAATAGTATTGCATATTAAGGCCACCCTTCAAAAGTACGTATATTTTGTTTCTTTTTTTTCTAATTATATTTAATTATACAAAGTATTCATAGATTGTTTTGATATTGTACTAAAATCATGTGTAAATTTATGAACTTTATTGTTGAAACTTTCCATTTAATCCTGAAATAAAGTTTTAAGGGCTTAAACGGCAATGGTAAGAACTTGCGATTAATCGATAATCGACGCACACGGCATAAAAAAAGTTATAAATATGCAAGCCCCTGTGTGTTGACAACCAGCATACTAGGACGTATGTACCTTTGAGAGATTAACAGAGGACAGGCGCGTAGCCAGAAAAATTTTTCGGGGCGGGTTTTCATCAATGTGTCAGCAAATACATATATATATATATGCCCACGACAACTTTTCTGACATTTTGGGGGGTTAACCCCCAAAAACCCCCCCTGGCTACGCGCCTGACAAAGAATCCTGAACAATGACTCTGTTGTCCTCCCCCTACTCCGTCTTGATTTCCGATCGATCTGTCCTCTACACACACATAATCCCCTCCCCCTCTCTCTCATGTAACCCTCCCCCTCTATCAAAGCCCCTCTGTCATTATAACCCCCTCCATTCTATTCCTCCATGTTGTTAAATTGTTATTAGCTGATGCAATTTATTACTTACTTGTCAAAAAATATACAATAATTTTGTGAAAAAATCTTTTGGCGCCCCTGTAAATATGACAGAAATTGATAGGGGGAGGGGGCGTGTACTTTCCAAGAACACAACTTGACTAGAGTTGTTTCTTGTTGCTGAATTGCTGTTGCTGATTTGGCAAGTAGAGATGTGGCAACGCTGTTTGGTTCCTATGTAAAGGTATAGTTGGAGAAGGAGAATCGCCGCATTAGTGCTGCTTGGTCTCGTGCGTGAGATGCACAAAAGTTGATTGATGTAAATTAAATTTTCAACAACTATAGTTGTTGTACATCCATAGCATACATAGTAATAGTAAAGCAATAAGATAGTTATATTGGAGTCAAAAAGACTGAAAAAGGTGAAGAAGACATAGTAAGTTTCAAAACGTCGTAATATAAATTTAAATTTTTCAATGTTTGCTGATTACTGCTCTCTATAAATCACATGGCGGTATGATTTATATGAGGCTCCAATCAAAATGTTGGATTATGTCTTCAAAAATACTATAATTATTTCAAATGTTGCTCAAACTACAATCTTACTTTTTGATTTTTAGGTTAGATTCCTCGCAAGCAGTAACTTGTCGCCCTGGCGGCCATTTTGTGAAACTCCAAACAATTCTTCAACTCGAATGTGCGTGGTGAGTATTTGTCTTAAATTATTTGATATTTGATTAATTCCCTTAGTTAGAAAAATTCTTTTGTGTCTTTAGTATTAATCATAAGTAAGTATTCATGATGCATTGAGTCTGGGACTTGTAACACAAAATGTGGAGGTTTTGCGACTATGCTATGTAAATGGCACTCACAATTCTTACGGAATATTCCGTACGAATTGTGCCAATTTCAACAAGTTGAATTGGCCACATGGAAAAGGAAAGAGGAGTTTTCCAGTTTCGTTTATTGATATTGGCTACTCTTACATAATATTGCGTAAGAATAGACACTTCCTATTTAAATATCTTAAGGGCATATGGTAATAATTACCATAAGAGCAAATTTAGTTTTACCAACTTTACGCTTGCAGAAATAAATATTTTTTGCTAAAATTAGGCCATTTGTCTCCATTTCATACAGGCGAAGGTGAAACCAAATTGCTCCTATGGTAAAGTATCACATATTCTTAAGGCCATGTATCAGTTATTCGATTCCTAGCTTACCGGCAAAAATACCAGGATGTGAGAGAAGATACCATTTTGCGCTGAAGACTGCAGTGAGTGACAATTTACATTACTTCTGTCTTCTGCGCAGAATGTATTTTATTTATTTATTTACGAGTAAATTTTTGAAATATATATGGCTAAAGTCAGGTCACCCATATTAAAAATAGAGAATGGCTATAGATCCGACCGACCGTGGAATTGACTTGCATCAGGATTGGTGGACAAAGTTTTCAACCACAACCGATTCCCTTTATCAGCCCCCCCCCCCCTCCCAATTAGATTGTTCGATTTGTCATTTAGGCCTAGTGAATAAAATTAAAAATATACTACGCCTAACCAAAATTTCAAAAAATTCGGCGTCAGTCATTCGAGGACTTTCCCCCTCCATCACAAACCGTCGCCCCCTCTTCTATAGCATGTGACGTAAAAGTTGAATGCACTGTGACCATACATAAATGCGTTGTATTTAGCAGTGTTGATAGGTTGAGACGCGATAAACGTATCAGGGTTCAATAAGTAACCTTCTTTTAAGTAACTAGTTACAGTTATTAAAAAAAAGTAACTTTAAATTCACTTCCTTAATTTTCTCATTTAAAAGTTGGAATGATTGTAATAATTTATGAAAACTTAATTTTTAAAAAATAAAAGTAAAGCTATAAGTTTCTGAAAAATAATAACTAAGTTGCCCTCAAAGTTACAAATATTATAACTTTTCAGTAACTTAGTTTCTTGTAACAAGTTACTAGTCAACACTGAAATGCCTATACTATGTATAACATAGTGTGGACGTAATTAACAAGACATAAGGAAACGCGGATGCGAGTGCGATATCAATATCGACCCATCCAATAGTGTCTCCATCGCTCTTAACAGTATTATGATCGATTGCAAAACTACATTACTTTACTGTGCTGCCGTCTTAACAAGAATAGTAATAACTACTTTTTGAATTAGTCTCCTGCCTTCCTAAACTCAACTTTCTAATCTTTACTCTTTAATATAAAAAAAAAAATTAAATTTATTAGTTTGCTTTTTATTCTAATCTTGCCTAACATACATTCACCTAATTTTCGTTTACAAAAGTTAATTTTATTAAACTAATTTATATTTTACATCACCAATCAGTGCAATAATATTTCGCCTTCGGTCGTAATGGAGTTTGCGCGGAGAGTAAGGGTATACGTCAATACCGGCAAAGTATAGTATAGTAACACTAGCAGGGGCCTTATAATGATTTCTGAATGTCCTATCCTTCGGCCAGCAGGAATACTTTCATGATTTACTCCCATTTATAGAGAATTTTATTTGGATTTCATTTGGTTTTCTTTTAGTAAACTTTTACAGAATAATTTATGTGAAAGAACTACGCTGTTTTCCTAATGGGTGTCTTTAGTTTAGGAGATAATTGCATTTTTCTAAGTTAGGACGGAGTGGCTTTTCACCAATCGACTCCCATGAATTCCACGGATTTCCATCAAATGCCAATGAGTTGAAAAGAGGTCAGAAATAGAAAAACAAATGAAAAATAAGAGGGGTAGAATAAGATCTTATGACGCTAATCAAATCTTTATTTTCAATGACATCTTCAAATGTCTTTCTCTTGAAGTGAGGTTTCTTTAATTTACAACTTGAAAAGTGTTCCGAATGCCTGCGTCTGACTTCATACCGGTCTATAAATTACGTTAGGGAACGTACCCATACTATATGGCCCGTTTTTTATAATTTTTTACCCCCCTCCACCCCTCGGTGACCACCCGTAGTATATGCCAAGACCCCCCCCCCCCTATAGTCACGTGGTAATTCATAAATGTGGTTTTAAAAAAAAATAATTTGGCTCATATTTGTCTTTATTAATATGGCGCTTGCTGCGTGACGCCAAGAATGCGTGCATACCTAATATACAATTATAAGTTAAAAAAATATTATCAAGAACAAAAAACTTTAAAAACATATTGTAATTGACTATGTGACGAAGACCTAAGCCCCCCCCCCCCCTCTGTGACCAAGCGTGGTATTTTTGAAACCCCCCCCCTTCCCTAAAAGGGTCACGTAGTATGGGTACGTTCCCTTACCGATTTGGAGGAAAGAGTCGAGCCGGAAACTAAGCTTAGTAACATTTTAAGTGATGCCCCTCGTATTCTATTCTATTCTATTCTATTCTATTCTTATTGTACCCAGCACTGTCAGAAAATAACGATTGGAACTGCACATCTTGTGTTGCGCGACTTTCTCCAAAGTATTTTTGTTAAATGTCTATTCATTATTATATACAAAAGGCTATTCAACTATTACTTATTGCATTTTTTTGTGTTTGGTATGGTAGCCCAGCGAAACATAATGGCCAAATTTAAAAGAACAGTCGGAAAAATGAATTACGTCATCCTTAAACGCCCCCTAAATAAATAAAAATTAAAACCAATTTAAGCTTTTAATTTTGAATGGGATTTCTCTTAGTATGAATAAATGGTAACACCTCAGGAAAAAAGAAACTATTGAACGACTGCTTTAGTGAATCGGATTTTTTAAGAATGTGGATTCAACAGTCGTCTTTCTGAATTGGAATGATGTATTTCAATCGCTCTCCAAAATTTAAATGGTTTTATCAGAAAACTCCGATTGAACAGAAACTTTTTCATTCTTTTTAGGCATTTTTCAATCGGATCGAAATTTTTAAGGTTATGTTGCCATATTTCACACCAAATTTTCAATTTTTCAAACCGTTGACTAATTAAACAAAGCTAAGTACTGGAAAATCGGAATTCAACATAGATTCCGATTTCAAGAATATAAAAGATAAATAAGTAGAGTTTGTAATTATAAAGTAAATAAATCTTTAAATAAACTCTTTGCTAAATTTTTAATCGGAAAGTTCCTATTAATTTAAGAATGCGGATTCACGAAAGCCTCAGACCGAATCAAATTTTCTAATCGGTTTTTTATTCCTGGGACGTAGTACTTTTAAGGCGGTGTTGCCAAATGTCGCGGCAATCGAGCGTGGCTTTGAAAGTCACAGAAGTCGAATGGCAACATCGTAAGATATTTTATAAATACATTCAATGCACAGTACTACAGTGGACATTATATAATGAGACTAAAACGCGAACAATTAGGAGAAAATTTATAACATCAAAAGTTGGAAGGGTTGCAGTAATATTCTAACATCTTCTGGACTTAAAAAGTAGTCCCTGAGATATCTTTCTCTAAGTATTACAAGCGTATCATATAATAATAATTATTATTATTATTTTAACAAGGCAAATAAAAGGCCTACCGCAATACGGCAAAACCTACTGTACTATTCCCATTTTATAAATGTCTCCCTTTAGAGAACCCTTCACCATGAATGCGTATATTACTCTATAAGAGATGTTTTCAAACTCTTCCATGGTATTTTTTCGTATCATATGATTGCGACATCTTAGTCATTTGCATTCGGCCCTCTCTCAGGGACGTCAACCCCCGGGGGGCAGGTTGGGCGACCGCCCAACTTCTTTCGAAAGGGGGTGGGGGTTCAGAGATAAAAAATAATAAAAGTAATGGGTGGGGTGGGGTCGCTGAGGGATTTTCGATAGTTTCGCCCAACCTACTTTAAAAAGGATTGATTTGTCCTCTTTCACTTTTACATGATAGTCACACGTGATAAGTTTGTGATCAAAAGGTCACAAACCTATCATAGTCACTTGCGACTTTTGTAACAGGTTTAGTTAGTTGCAGTTAACAAGTCAAATCAGTTTCATTACATTATTATTACAAGATAATGATGCAGATGTGTTACTTCAACACCTGGTAACTTTGAAAATGTAAAATAAGTTCTTATTCGAAGAGAGTGGGGAACATTTTCGAGTCCTCCCTTGGATCCGCGCTTGTAAAGTACAACATGTACCTAATTACCCTACTTTGGAAAGTTATTTACATTCATTTGTACAAAACATAACAAATAATGTTATGATGATAAGGTTTATTAACTGGTTGAAGTCAGATTGAATCGATTTTTTTAAAAGGACTATTACATGACGACAAAAGCCTCCTCCCCACTCTCCAATCACCCAGCGCAGATCGAATAACGTCGTTAGATAAATATCTTGTCTACCTTTGTTCTACAATGATATAACATCTATGTAACATTGTTATATAACAATTACGTGCTCTAATCTCTCGTCAGTTTTGTAAGATAATTAAAAGGGGCACATTCAATGCCCAAAAGCACCGAAAACAGTAGGAAAGTCATCCCTTTCTTCCACCTAGTAAACAACATTGTTGTTTGACCTTGAATTCGAATATGTTCTTCAACCTATATTTCAAGGTCATGTGGAATAATAGAGAAAAGAGGTTAGGTTGAAAAGAAAATTAATGGGAAAAGTTCATCATGGCGATCGAAATGGATCCGAGAGACAGATCTGTGACCTCTGTGACGAAATCCGCCATGTTGAAACGAGTTCGTGCATGTTCGGAAAGTTTCGTTGCGACTACGTCCCGGGGCCTGGGTTCAGTGTGGGTTTAGTGCTCCACGCTGAGCGGGCAAACTTGTCGATAAACTTGCCTTCTCCGAGTTAGCACGCGCCATTTCTAGATACATTTTTCCTCGTGCAACTAATTTCGTCAGAACAGACAGGCGATAATTGGAACCGTGACAACCGATTTTTTTAAACTTCGCGTCGTTTCCATAGTAACAGTTATTTTCATAATGTATGTAGTTGAGCGATCCATGTGTGTGACGTCAGGGAACACACCGTCGCTCTACTAGTTCGCTTGCTTTCATCTACTCGCTTATGGCGCAGGGACGAACATTCAAGTGGTTCGAGGGGCCCAAATCGATTTTTATCCAACATTTTGTCAGAAGAACGAAATGTAACGAAGGATGAATCAACGAATGGTAGGCATCTTTATATGAGATTCTAATTTCGAATTGTAGGTTTTCTAATATAATTTGGCTAAAGAGTAAATGCCTAAGTATTTCAGTCTACGCGAACGAGGACGCTGGTGCTGCTCTCACACGGTCATATCGATTCCGTAACGATTTTCAGCTAATGTTGCGACAATCGGATTTTTTAACAGTTATTTTTCTGTAACAATTATTTTCCAGCATTTTTCTTCGTAATATACAGATATAACATAACTGTTCCGTAACTGATCGCTGAAGTGTTTCATATAAAACTCGTAACAAGCTCGTGATACTGTTTCTTATTAGCTACACATATAAATAAAATATAATAAATCAATCAATGTTTGATACAACTGTATAAAAAAAAAGAATAGGTTTCTCCACATTTTTTTACTCTTCAAAATACAAGTTTTTTAGTTTTTTTTTTTTTTAATGTTTACTTTTTTTTTTTACGAATTATGAAAAAAAAAATGGAAACGAAAAGTTTAATTAAAATTGCTCGAAATTTATAAAGGAAAAGATTAAAAAATATTGTTATGCCTTAAGTTAAACCCGGTTCGTATTGAGAGTAGGTCTCGGGGTTTGGACGAGTCGTTGCAGCTGGTGACACGTCATCGACTTTTCCGCCATGTTCCTCCCCACTCTCGATTCTCTTTCCTGTCGTATTTGTCTAAATTTATCAAAGCGAAGAAACGGATAGGATTTCAGCGTTCTTATTATGTTCTATTTGTTTTGAAGTAAATTGGCCATAATTGAAACTCTCAAATGCAGGTCGCTGACGGTAGGATTAAGGGGTGAGGGGGAGGGTCAGATTCAATTTGTATCTCTCTCGCAGGATAGTCCCGTATTTCAACAAGGTGCCTTGCACGTTCCGCAAAAGGGTCTTTTTGGGAATTAACCACAAATAAATATTACACGAGAAATATTTTAAAAAACAAACAAAACTCAAAAATCACCGCGGTACCCCCTGAAGTTGTCGCGTATCCAGGGGTGGATCCAGACAAGGGCTTTGGGGGGGCATGAAATAATTACCCTTCCGCCTCCACTCTCAAGGGAGGAGGTTAATAATGAAAAAATTATTTTATTTTATTATAAATTATTTAAATACTTTATTTATTAATTATATAAACATTATTAACAAATGTTTAAATAGGAACCAAAGTGTTTGTATTTACAAGCTGCGTGAAAATTTCAAATCTGGGCTTTTTTTGGGGAGGGGCTAAGAAGCTATGCCCATTATATATATTTTTTTTAAATATATTTTAAAATCTGAAACATAGAAAAATCGAAGCTGTTGGGAATCGAACTCGCGTCTCCATCGTAACAGTCCAGTGTCTAGTCCACTCTGACACTCATATGTCGGTTTCATTTATGCATACGATCCTGAAAATATTGTGAAATTAGGCAATTCTCCGTTTTACCGAGACTTTGATAATATTCTTGCCAAAATTTTCGGTAAAACTTAACGATCGAATTCTCTCAGTGTATGTATATGTATAATTGTATATCCGGGGACATAATCAGCATATCCTGTTGCTATGAGAGTAACAATTTGTTATCCAAATCCAGTATTTTACGTATATATCTTAATACCTGCAACAACACTAATCATTCTGATAACTCTCCCTAACTTATCATAGATGTGACGTCAGACTGAAATGATCTATAAAGTAATATGAAGTTGCGCATGAAGTAGAGCGCAGATGCCCCACCCAAAATAATTTTTTTAAATTTATGTATCCTAATGGATTGCATGTCTTAAGGCATGAGGTAATTACCATATGAGCAAATTTAGGGGGCTAATAGTGACACGGCCCCCCAAAGCCTTTCTCGGAATCCGCCCCTGAACTACTACGTCGCACAGCATTATTTGCGTACTGCTGTCTAATATTTTTCAAATTCAAAATATTTTACGCAAAGCGTAAAATATGAACGTTTCGTAAAAAATATGTTTAAAAAAAATACTTTACCGGCAGAGTATCGTATGACAAAATACCACAATCCAAGGTCAAACTGGCCAATCCACAATTAGTGTATTGAGGGTAGGGGGGCGATGTATCAGAAGTGGTATATGTTGGAGATAATTGGAAAAATGTACGAAAAATACATTTTTTGTTACTACTTTCTTCTCACAATTGTTGTTTTCAATTGAGTATCTGTTATTCATGATCCTTGTGATTAGTATTGATATTGCTAAAGCGCCCCGACTCGCTACGCACCTGACTAGTCTTTATGCAGCAAAGAGAACCGATTGCAGGAGTGTTTTCTAAACACTTATAGATTTGAATCCTGTTAAATCGTTTTCTATCCTCTTTAATCGTAATGACACTTTTAAGGTTATGTAGGAATTTGCAGATTAAATAGTTATTCTCTAGACAAAATTTGAAAGCTACATTCAACAGGTTAATAGGCTTGGTACGCAATATATCGATTTTTAAATTCTTACTGAGAAAATGAAAAAACTACCAATTATTTAGTTTTTGGAGAATTAAAGAAAGATGGAAATTGTGCATTTATGCCAGTAGCTTTTCAACCATTCAACATCTCAACTTGGTGAGGGACGCCATCTTGTGAGTGTTTTACAGTGCTTTCGCGTGCTAGCGTCCTGGCGTTGGACATGAATAAGTTTTCCTTATTTTCCTTTTAAAAAATAGTTTTAATTTTGTATTTGTTAAGTTCCTACGTAAAATATTGAAGAAGAAGCGTTGGCAGTGAAGTTGAAGTGTCATGTGATATCGGTTTGTAACTGCATTACGTAACTAGACTTTTATTAGTGACCACATCATCAAGATTAGGGATATAT
Source organism: Synergus itoensis (assembly GCA_904066005.1). Taxonomy (NCBI): domain Eukaryota; kingdom Metazoa; phylum Arthropoda; class Insecta; order Hymenoptera; family Cynipidae; genus Synergus; species Synergus itoensis. The sequence goes on along the minus strand of CAJFCP010000125.1, from coordinate 278,005 downwards.
TAAGGTTAGGTTATACAAACTACACAAGCTACATGTGTGTTACATTAACTAGATGAAAACTATATGTAAATATGATAAATTTTTCCTTTAAATGAAATATCTATTTATTTAATCTCTAAATAATGATTATTTATATTCAAAAAAGCTTAAGTATGCAAGATAAATAGCTTTATCTAGATTGATGATAGAAACGGATAGAAAGTGATTAAAACTTCTAAAGGCCATTTTTTCTTTGGTATTTAATATTTTTGTGAAATTTGCACTTTGTTTTTGAATTTTTTGTTAAGGTAGTTTTAGTTTTTTAGTGCATGTATTGATTTTTTATATATTTTTTTTTAATTATTAAAAAAAAAAGTGCTGAATGTTATCTATCTGGTGAATCTAGTTCATACTTAAAAGTTACTTTTATTGAGAAATATTTTCTATTAGTTAATGTCTAGCAATGTCAGAAAAATTAATGATCGTGGAAGGAAGCATGACGGGTACTGAACCCTCTCCCCTTTTTTATCAGACCCAATGGGTCTTACATGTCGTACATAAACTTGAAAAACTGAAAATTCAAATGCAATTATTTATGTAATGACTTTAATAGTGGAATTACCACAGTTTAAAAAAAAAACCTAAAAGCCTGAATTTCATATATGATGAAAGTATTATTTTTTCTGCTTTAAGCTTAAAGTAATGCTTTTGTAGTTCTAAAATACGTATAAACGTTCTACTTGCATCATTTCAGTTTACTTGATGGACAAACTCCAAAAATAGAATTAACTGTTACCGAATTAACATTTTTATTCATGCGAATTAGAACTAACTTTTTAACTACTTTCTAGTGTAATTAAATTTAAAAATATTATATTTAAAGGAATCAGTTAAAAATTGTAATTAATCAATGCTTTACAATATTGAATAATTGAAATAATTCAATAAACGTGAGGACTATTTAAAAGAATACTGCTGAAGCGAAAAAATATTTAATTCTAATATTTGTTAATAATTGTTGATTAAAATTAAAGTGGTTGAATTTTGAGGTTTGAGCTTGAATCGAACACCCTTAAAATCACATATGAATTAGGTTTTTGTTATTTTTTAATTTTTATACCTTAATATCTTTTTGTTTTTGAATATATAGGGAATTTAAAAAAAAAATTTAATTTCTTTCCCCAAACGCAGTGAAAATTCACTATAATTGGTTATTGATTATCGGTGAAATTGCAATGAGTTTTAATCTTTTGTGAATTTGGGGTGAATTTACCCATTTATCCACAAAATACCGAATATTTTTGAAGTTGTGTTTTTCTAGTTATCGAACATGAAAACACTTTATTGGTCGAGATGTACTGTGTCTTGAAAGTTGTCACAATGTTGTATTATGTATACAACATATGCATTCGAGTTTCTGTATAGCTCAAAAAATTTCTTGAGAATCGTTTGTACGCATAAAATAGGTGTTGAAATGAATAAAATATAAATTGAAATACGGGATATTAAATTTTTGAGAACTGAAATATTGGAACTGAAATGGATGTTAAGTTATCAATGCTTCAAGAAAATTACTAATCAAAGACTTCTTCTTTTTAGATCATTACTCTTTTTCTCTAAAGCACAAAATCTAATTGTATTTCAGATTTTAGAGTATCTGCTTGCAAACACCTCTCTGTATGCTTATTTTTTCTTCTAATTCACTTTTCTTTTAATTTCTTTAAGGGCATGTGATACTTTTAAGAATATGATTTTCAAATTACCCAACTTTTCTGCCACAAAAATAAATATTTTGCCCTGAAACTTTGGGAAATGATAGAGAACATGAAAACGGACCGATATTGACTCATTTTATCTTGCATAATGAAAAAAAGTTTCATTTTGCTAAAATTCGTAAAGCATTCGACACTTTGAGATTAGGTTCGCTATGCTTTCCGCAAGTGTTCATAATAATTATTTTTCTTATTACACTCGAGTCTCCCAAATGTCAATTTCTCAAATCTCAAGTTCTCCCAAATGTCAAGACATGTTTCTCTCAAATGTCAAGTCCGTCTTTCTCAAATCACACTTGTAACCACTGCGCACGCGTTGCGTTCGGCATCTGATTGGTTGCTATTTGCGCGTAATTTAAAACGCTAAAAAATATTATATTATACACAATGCGCATGCGCAATTGATGTGACTATAGAGATAAAGAATGTCTTGACATTTGGGAGAACTTCCGGCCAAATATGTCTTGACATTTGGGAGACTCGAGTGTATTGACCCAAACGAGAGTCAATATCGGTCCCTTAATACATTTAAAAACTTCTCCGAATTAATTTTTTTAAAATATTTATTTTTGTGGAAGAAAACTTGGGTAATCTGAACCCGATTGTCCCGCCAAAAAAGTATCACATGGCCTTAAAGATCCGTCTATTCCTCTTTTCATTTATATATGAAACTCAGGATTTTGGTTGAAGCTAGATAAGTAAAACCAATTTAAAAGTCCAGAATAATCATAGGGGTTTTAATAAATTTAGGTTTGTCCTTATTCCAATGCATCAATCCTGATAAAATAGTTTCTTATGTTAACCAAAAAAAACTTTGGTTATTCACAGAGTAGTAGCATTATGGGAGTAATAGGATCTCTCTGACTTTTCGAATTCCTCTTTGATAATGGAGGCAGTAAAAATCGACACACTTCCTTCTACCGAATCAAACAAGCTTTGCTCTTTACTAAGTACTGATGCACGTGATTCGAATGATATATCGAAGGAAAAAGAGGAAGAACTTTTGTACGGTGCAGGTGAGGATGTTGATGAGGACGAAGCTCTCTCTGACGACAGTTTGCGTTTGCAATTCTCTGATGACGATGAAGCTGATCAAGATGACGCTGGCTCCTCTGAACATGTTCATAAGCCAGTGAAGGAAGAAGCCACTCCTGATGGTAAGATGAAAATGTTAAATGATTTCTGGATCTAGTCATGTTTTTCAAATTGGGCGGTTTCTTAGTTTCCCTCGTTAAGTGCAGACTGGAACGAGGCAGCTTCAATTCAAATAAAAGTTTAGTCTACATTTCTTTAAAATTTCTTTGCACTTTCTTTTTCGTTTATATTCAAAGTATTTATTTCAATTTGGAAATGGTTTTTAAAATGACTGACATTATATAAGTTGGTTGGCTTGACATTTTGGGTTTACAACTACTTAAAATGTTCCACAGACCACAGGTCTGCGATATTTCAGTTCTTCAAAAATGTTTTTATCTATGCTTTAATACTGCGTATAAATGCTATTTATATACGTTCTCTAATGACAGTTGGAGTAACGGTAAAATTATCGGCTAAAATTAAGCAACCAAGAATTTGGTTGAACAAATTCTTTCCTATTATACTTCAGAATGTGAAGTACACTGAAAAAACGAGTTGGTTGGGCCAACTACT
>CAJFCP010000125.1:239365-269604 GCA_904066005.1 Synergus itoensis | reverse complement strand
AGCACCGCATCTACTAATAATAATATCTTTGGTTGTGGATAGAGATGTACGAGAGTCGTTTGATAAATCTGGTAAAAGAGTAAGCAAACTATTTTTCGTAGCACGTATGTTGAATCCTGAATCGTGTGATGGCGCCACTCGCCTTCTGCTCGTGACGTCAACTCCACACGTTTCGGGAATTGCCTCCTTTCCCAACTTGTTAAACAAATAACTATTTTAAAATGGCCAAAATTTGGTATAAAGTAATTTGAAGAGTTTTAATTTCAAATTGTATGTTACTGTGTTCATTGTACTGTCACCTCGTTAAAATTTACCAGATATCAAACGACCTTTAAAGATGTAAACAATTTTTAATCAAGTTTTTCATCATGTAAAGTTTAAATAACTTGATTTTAGAAAATGGGTACCTTGCAAGTAATGCAATCGACACAACAGCCTCAAAAAACGCAACAAACTCAACAGACCATTATTCTAAACGGAAATATTGCTAATCGTCTCCCGACTGCCTCACTTAACGTTCAAAAACCGAAATCCAACGATCTTATTGATCTTACGGATGAGGAGGAAAAAACGAAAAGTGAGTCTAAGAAATTAGGACGTCACATTGCGAATGCGTATAAAAAGACTCCTGTAACTTTTATGAGTCAAGATTCGCGTGTGCTTTCAGCCACTGTCAGTAGTGCTCCTATGACGGTAACAACTGCGACACTTATAGCGAACTCACAAAATCAGAGAACTCTCATGCAAGGTCATTCGACACCACAGTATCAAAGACTGATACAAGTTCCTTCAAACGTCGCTCTCTCGAATCAAGCTACTAATATTAGGGTAGTGCAGCCTAACAGCCAATCTACGCCTACTGCCTTAGTGGTTAGTATTTAAATTATTTTACTGTAAAATGTTCATGCTATGTGATTATACATTCTGAAATAATGCTATAATTTCTGGGTGCTATGTTACAGAATAATATAAATGCACCTAGGTTTACATATGTAATGCAAAGTAGTGGAGGACAGCCCAGACAAATACTGATAGCAAATCCCAATTCGGTAAGTTACGTTGTTTGAATTTGAAAAAATATTTACAGATAAAGAAGCTCATTTTTCTTATCGATTAATTCTGACTAATATTTGTTTTCTGCTTTTCAGATTAGGCAGGGTAATGCTAATAGGAATCAATTTCCAGCACTTACGTACAAGACAGGTGTGTACACTATATATTTCTTAATTGCCACAATATTTTTAAATCCATTGCTGTGATATAAAAAATTAATCTTGGTTTTTATTTATTTATTTATTTTTTTAATAGCCAACGGAATTCCAACTTCAGCAAATGGCACTTTAAGACTTTTAACTACACAGGCTAACCCTAATGCCCTAGCAAATAAGGTGTGTACAAATATTGCAACGTACTTGCATGTAACAAATGGTACAATTTTCACATGTTCATATTATTGCGTTTTTCAGCATCCTGCACCTTTGCCAGATCCTGGTGTTATTGATACAAATCCGAATTGGAAATTACCTCCTCCTGCACCTTCGTTAAAAATATCAAAAGTCTCTTCAGGTATGTAACAAAATCATCATATTCTCATACAATAATATTAATGTTAATAATATTGGACTGCATTATATATATATTTTTTTTCATTGTTATTTTAGGTATAGTGTTATCATGGAACATGACACTTTCCGATAAGCATGCCGAAATAGTTAGTTATCAATTGTTTGCATACCAAGAGGTCAGTGGTACGCCTCCTAGCACATTGTTGTGGAAGAAAGTTGGTGACGTCAAGTCTCTACCACTTCCTATGGCGTGCACATTAACCCAGGTAAGTCTATTATGTCTGTTTTTACACCGTGTTACGTTATTCCTTAATGATCACAGTTCATAATTAAATATTTACTAGTATGTTACTAATTGTGGAGGTAATGTACTACGGCGCCGGTCGCAAGGTGTCGCATTCATTGTTACCCACTAAAAGTATCGATGGCATCAATATCGATAGCCATTGGAAATGTTGGAGTTTTCCGGAATAATTATTGATCTCCAGGAGCGGATCCAGGTAAGGGTTTCGGGGAATAGGAACATGGCTAAAAAAAGATCATGAAAAAAATCTGAACAATGTAAGTTTGGATTTTCGGGAGGGGCGATAACCCCGTGGCTTCCATTATTAATGCACAATATGGCCGCAAATGCGCTGAAATCAAATTAAGTCCAATAATTATTCCAGAAAACTTCGATCAATCCTGGTTGGGTTCCCTAGCCCTAGATGGAAAAATGAAGTGGTGCACACCATTAAAGAGACGTAAACATACTTGTGTTAGATAAAAAAGCATTTTGTTTCAATAAAATCGTTATTCTTCTAGTTTTCCGCGGGCAACAATTACTACTTTGCTGTTCGGGCCGTTGATACACATTCCAGACTTGGACAGTACAGCATACCTGGAAACATTTCATTGTAGTAAGCGAATATAAGAAAATCATTTAATCTCTAACAAAGCCGTCTTCTCTAACTCCCATTTTGTATTAAATATATAAGCTGTGTGTTTAACAAACTGAGATTGTCTATAATCGACATGTAATATAGCAAATACCGCTGCTCGGTTGAATGTCTTGAAGAATGTTTTTTTAGTTAATGATAAAGTATGTTAGAAGTAATATGAATGTTTTCGGGAGGTGAATATTATGTATTTCTTGAACAGGGCTCAATCGATTGTATCTATTAATACAAAGATACTCGTATTCGTATAAGATTTTAGTCAGTTTCTTAAATTAATTAGAAGTAAATTCCTTTTCATCTAAGATAACTCGATTATTTATGATATAAGAAGTTTCAATTTTTGTGTTGCAACGTCTGTGCTGCACAAGAATTACTTCGCAAAGTGTGATTAATTGCTACTGAATTTTTGTATCGTTAACCGATGTAGGAGACTTTAATTTTTAAGAAAAGAGTGTATAAAGCACGATGAGGGCTCTTTTTGAAAATAATTTTTTTAATGTAAAAATATACGAAACTAGACGTTTCTCTTCGTATTTCAAAATTACTTAGCATGTAAATATTACATTTCCCTTCATTTTTCCATACAGATAAAAGATATTAATTTTCAATCAGTAGCAAATTTTCTATTGATCTATTGAGCTTTTTGGTACTTTATAAAGTAAAACAATCGTTTCTCGTTCAAGAAATTCAACGTGGTTAATATATAAAAATAATTTGGATGTTACTCATAAACACAATTTTGTTATTTTTGGTAATTTTCAGATATCATGAAATCAGGATACTTTTTCAATATTTTAAATCTCAGTATAAAGTCGATTTCTTTGATTAATTTATCCTTATTATGTTTGTTCATATTTAATGGGTTCTTATCAGAATTTCATTTTTAAACTCAAAATAAAGTGCACAGTAACTTTTTATCCTTCCTTGCAATTTGCAGCGTTTAAAAAAATTTAAATTATCTGTTAATAACTTCCCATTAGCAACAAATTATAAAATACTATTTTATTATTTTACTGTGTTCTGAAGAAGTGAAAAAACAAATTGCTAACAAACTGATCTCCCTATGTGATGTAAAATTCTCGATAAAAAGATTTAAAGATTTTAAAGATGTTTCTATTCAGTAAAAGGTGCAGTGTAAATATATTTTAATAGTATAAAACAAAAAATTGTAATTTACATTCCCTTGACACATTTCAGTTTTTGACAGTTTTAAATTTTGATTTTGGATTTCTTAATTCAATTGCGAACGTTAATAATATATCTCAAAATTACGAAAGTCGTGTGGAAGTGTGTATAAATTAACGTACACTTACATGTAATGTCCTATTGTACATTCATTCGACGTAAATTTACTGTAGTTATAGTCTTCCGGGCATCGAAAGAAGAAATAAAAATTGTATACCTAACAACGATTTTGCGGAGGCTGTTCTTTTTTTTTTGTATAAAATATACAGGATAATTTAAGCTGTGTTTATTTATTGACACATTATTCTTAGTGATTAATGTTCAAAATGATTCTACAATAATTGAAATACATTTTGCAACACCTGTGCGAAAAGTTCCTTATCTCGAAAGTACGCATGTGCAGCTTTTTCCAGAGTGCGGAAAATACTTAATCTTTAAACTGCACATGCGCCAATAGCTTTTTATATAGCGCCTTTATAAATCACATAGAGACATGAAAAGTGTAAAATAAAATTTGTGTGATTTTTTAAATTACATGAGGAAGGTATCGTTATGGAAGTGGAAAGGATATTAAAAAAAAAACGTCATTGTTGCGTAAAATTGATTTGATTTAATATATACATTTACTAATAAAAATATCACTAGTCACTGTTAACTTTTAGATCAAGAATGCGAACTGAAAAAAGAACGGTCAGCATCCTTGAGTTATTCGTACGCAAAAGTTTTCGAAATTTTGAGCTTCATGAATGAAAAAAAATTATGCACTTTTTTAAACCAAAGTAATTGTATAAATAAATTAAACGTATCAAGAACTTATCCACCTAACCAAAATATTCATGGTAAATTTAAAAAAAAGAGAAGTTTAAATTTAAAACCAATGAAAAAATCGTAATAAAATACACAAATGCTAAAGAAAAAAGGTGCTTTTCCGCGATTAGTAATTTTTTCTTTTTTTTTTATTTTAGCTTTGTGCTTAATGACGATTATGGAACATCATCTTTTATTTAGCAAATTAGCGTGGAATGTTTTAAGGTGGCAAACAAAATTAACTCATATACTAAGATCAGTACGTACTGTTTTACAACAAATCCGCCTTTGGAAGGCGATATTGCATAGAGAACAGCTAAAACGCTTATCTTTTCGCCCGATCGAGCTCCCAGTAATCAGGAAACTCAAAGCTAAAGCTAAAGAGGATTAACGCGACTGCGTCCTTTTGTACAGTTACAAATCTTAATTGCAAATCTTTACACATTAAAAGCACAAAACACCAGAGTGGAATGGCCTACCACGTCATTAAACGTACCGAGAATTCGGTATATAAACAATATTTTACACATCATTCACATCCTTTAAAGATAAAGAAGATATCAAGTGATCCCCAAGGTGTCACTCGAAAAATTAAGGTCTTAGATATCAAATATCTAAAATATTCTTCGTTTTCAAATTTGTTTTGTAAAACAAATCTTTCCTATTTTAAGAACTCCTACTTTTAGTATCTTAAGAATATAACAACAAAAGATGATCTCTAATCAATCTCAAGCCAAACTAAGATTATGATAAATAGTACACCTCCTAATCAAAACAGAAGCTGTGTTATACACCCGAAATTTGAATTATTTTTTTTTAAACATATTTTATGATTCAATTTATAAAATAAACCGCGTTTATTTACTTTTATTTATATAGAATCGGTTTCCGATCTTCGCAAATCAAGCGTAGATTTTTTTCTTAGAGTGGACTAGTATTTACAACGCAGTGGTCTCTTCGACACATCTGGTTGTAGTGAAATATGCATAGTAGACAAAATTCATTTTTGCCTATATAATCGTGTTAGAAAAACTCAATTTTCATGTATCCATTTCCCCAGTCTTAAATAAATTATTATATTATCACAATACTTCATTTTTCTTTCTTTTCTCAGACTTCGTTTCATACATAAAGAAACTTAATATTTTATCAGCCCTACACCCATTCTGTTAAAAGAACTTTTCAAAAAAGAACTAAAACGAGCCGCTCAAATCTGACTATTTTAAAAATTAATCGCTCCACGTATTACTCACAAGTGGCACTGCAATCAGTTCTATATGTAAGCTGCAGCAGCACCACTGCTACATGATTATAACTTAATAATCAAGTTTATACATGATTGTGCTGTCTAAGTAAGGTAACTGTTATAGATTTTGTTACCTAGGTAGTGGTCAGAAATGCCTTACGTTTCGATTTCTGGTAACAATGTTAAAATCGTTATAGTCATTTGTTTTACGTCATAATCATATAACACAGATATTATCGTCTTGTAAATTTAATCAAATCAGGAGCGAAAGACATTTTTGAACACCCTGTACCCGTATAAGTCAGCGAAATAGATGGCTTGAGAGTGTACAAATACACTGAAACTCTTAACACTTTCATTGAATTGAGTGAGCACGCACAGAGTGAATACCGAGCGTTCTGGTGTTAATATAAAAATATTAATTATGATGGCTTTTCATAAGAACTGAATGAATTAGAAAAAACGAGAGGAAGCATTAAAACTTAATTTTTCGAGTGAACTGACTTACGGAAGTACATAAATATTATTTGACTTAATTTTTTGTTTACGTTCCGGTGTCCTCGTGCGAGCCTTCGTCTTGATCAAGTCGAGAGGAACCACAGACACGACATTTACAGCAGACTATACAGGGGGCAGCGAGCAAGAGTAGTGGTGAAGCCACAAGAAGTAGGAGTCCGAAACCAGCGAAAATTCCAATTACTTGTGTTCGATGCCAAATCACTGAGGCTCGTGAGTGACCCAGTTTATTTTTACATGGTCCTTTATCGTAATGTCGTAGTAAAAAGTCATCCTATAAAGGTTAACCAACTTTCATAAATAAAAAAAAAATTATAAAAACCATATAAACATTCAGTGTACGAGTAGGGACTGCGAAACGAGTGGAAGATTTGTGGGAAGTTTCCAGGTTTAGGATATAATGTGGGGACTTCCAGGAAAATTTGTGAAGGAGATCTAGAACAAATGCAAAGAATCATGATACTTTGAGGTCGTCTGATAGAAGGACTTAAGTATAATGAGCATTGCATTCTAATTATGATATTTGTGTAGTAAAATGAAGAGTTTGAATTTTAAAGTTAGAAGTTAGATCCAACACCCTTAAGTGAAAAACGAGAGAAAGGAGAATTTTCTTGAAAGCAAGGGAGAAAAGATAAATTCTTAAAAAAAAGGGGGGGGAAAGACTGTGAAGTCTGCATTTGTTTGAAGATACTCACATCTAAAGAAGCTAAGCAGTACCAACAAAATACGTGCTTGCACCGTTTACACATCATTTGGGCACAACCTTCATCCTTTTCAATAGGAACAGAACACATGGGGCAACATTTTATATGGTCGCTGTCAAATGGTATTCCTAGAGAAGCATCAGAGCAGGGTCCATTGTGCCAAGGTTCCCGGCACGCTGAACAAAAATCTGTAGAACAGTTTGGACAGTGTACAGGTCCAGGAGAGTTTCCACTTGTTCCACTGCCATTAAGAGAACAAATTGTCTCGCAACCTGCTCTTGGACACCATGCTCGTTCTTTATCCATTGATATATCTAGATGTAAGCAAAAGCAGAATTATCAACTGTAAAAACCGCTTAAGGGTTTAGTTTTAAAACTTTTCATATAAAATGAGTTAAAGTCAATTTTGAGCTTGAACGCAACACCCTTAATCGTCTTGGTATTGGAAAAAATGTATGTTGCAAAAGAATAACCTAATATTATATAAAATACACACCTCTATTTAAACGAAACTTGTGGTGCTTCTCCATAAGTTCAGCTGAGACAATAGTGGCTATTTCCTTTAAGGAAAGTACTCCTTCCTGTTCGCATTTTGCATCCGGGCAACTTATTTCGTAAGCACCCTCTTCTATTTCAAATTCGACATATGCACCCATGCACTGAAACGTGAAGATATAAATTACGACAAGGAAGATATCCTAGTAAATAAAGATAAAACTTATGTCGAGATTTATCGAAAATTTTCATTGATACAACGATTCCTCTATGAAGAAGCAATTATATTAAAAAATATGAATTACCTCATCTCATAAAGCTGCAAAAATATGATTTAATTTTTTTTTTCGGAATGTGTGATAAACAGTTATCTTATCGCTCCTCATCGAAAGCATACGTAATAAGTATTTTGCAAAAATAAATGCTTCTAATTTAATTTAATTGTCAGCCATTTTCCAGTATGCAACATTTTTTCCCTAGTCATCAAAATTAAAAAACGAAATCTTTCAAATTGTACAATATCAAGTCAGGAACCTTCAATACTGTATAATTTGAAACTGAGAAGAATTGTTTTCTTATATAATTAGCATTATAAGTTTACTTTGACGTAAATTGAAAATCAAACCATTTTTTGCGTAGTTTTGATATTAAAATACTACAAAGTAATTTTGAGTATTTTCAACACAAGTGTGTTCCAGGTATTTGAATATTTTGGACTTTCTTTTAACTCTATTTTAGTTACACTCAAAATATGCAAAATGAATGCTACAAGACATGCGTAGCCGATATACTCTTTCCATTATTTGCACAATCTATGAATCATTCCTGCTGCTACGATGTTATGCATTCTTTGTGTAATCGACATTAACCAGGAACTGGAATTTTTCTGCACATCTGCTTCGTTCAGTAATATTTTTTTTTCGCATTCAACTTAAAATCCAGTTAAAATTTCGTTAGAAGTAATAATTTCGAAATGATAACAATTTTTTAAGAGTGAAAATTGCAAAGAATAGCATAAAAAATGATTTAAAAAAAAAATATATTCTTACAGTAGACTTTGTCTGTTATAGCCAAAGACAATGAAGTGAACTCACTTCTTTGCAATAAGAACAATTACAGCCTTCAATGGTAAATGTTTTGTTTAAAGAAACTTCGTTGAGGCAGAGCTTGCAGTGAAGTCGGCCCACGGCTTGTTGAGATGCGGCAGGAACAAAATTTCCTGCTGCTAAACTATAGCGTGAACTAGATGCTAGGGAAAGCAAACTGGAACAGCGGGAACAGACACGACTGCGATTTACAGGTCGACCTTCTAAAGCTAAGCTACTTAGTCCCATGGCTGTTTCACACTTCCTCAAAGCTCCAGGACCAAGACTGATCCAGCTTCCTCCTCTAGCTTCCAGACTCGCGCTGCTTTCTGGTCTTAGCAGTAGAGTCTCTGCTGCTTTCCTCGTTGTCTTCTCCATCAGCGATAAATTTACTGCACTAGATTCCTTACGCAGCAGTGGTAACCTGACTCCCATAAGTTTATTATTACTCTTATCTACTTTTTTCTGGCTGATACCGTTTTTAGTAGAGGGATTTACAGATGTAACAGAACTTGTACCAGTGCCCATATCCATGGGGGGAGCTCGTCGTACGACGAGCGAGTGTAGGCTAGGCATCCCCTGATCAATGTTGCTTATTTCATAGCCAGCTGCACTGGAATTATCCGTTATGCCGATTTTTTTCTTTCATCACACGGTAACTTGTTTCTCGAGGCCTTAAAGAAGCCTCTGTGAACCTTTTACAAGAAATTATAAATATTTAAAAACAGGTCTGTTACTAATGGTATGTGAAGTTTAATGAAGATACCAATCAAGAAATTCTGGGATACAAACTTGTCCCCGTTCACAATTCTTGAAGATCAAGAGATTTCTATTAAATGCAATTTTTTTGATAAAATCTGGTTACTATGGCGAGTAAATAAGGCAGGATGTGGGATGAATCCCGTGGTGCTTAGGATTTACGAGTCTCTATAGTCAATATTTCGACCAAGTTTTGTTTTTCTTGGAACGGCCAGAAACTAACCTATTTTGCTCACGTTTCTTGTTCTCTTTTTTTTTGACCTGTTATTGTAGTGTATGAACTTTTTATGGCATCCCTTCGGTACAATAGTATGAAAATTTGGCAGAAATGTATGTAAATGTATTCTGTAAAGTATTCTTCTAAGGTATTCCGTTTTTGTAATAACAGTGGTGTTTGGATTTAAGAAATTCAATTAAATATTTTAAAATAGTTGGCGTTACAGCAAAGGACTTCGGTACCAGCAATTGACCTGGTGTTTTTGTATCGCTAAGGGTATAGAAAATCCGTTATTATTGTTATCACGTTTAACAATGGATCACAGTAGTTGTAGTAGTAATGTTTTTGGAGTGTTTTTGTTGGCTCTTTTTGCAAAGCAAGTTGAGAAACAATTTCGTTCCCTACAGATGAAGTCGTTGAGTTTCCTTTGGACGATGTCGCGTAAAATAATGCACTGAAAAAACGTACCATTTATTGGTTTTTGTCATTACTTTTGGCAATTGATGTTGGCACTGATTTTTCATAACTGTTTGGCAGTTCGATAGCAGGCAATTTACCACTTTCACTGTCGCACGAGCTCACTAGCACTACCAAGTTTGTGATTTTGAGACAGAACATTTTCTGTTCGCGGATTTCTTTTTTCGTCACTGTTACTTTCAGACGGATCTAGTCCCTTCTCGAAGGTGTTTTTCGCAGTCTCTGTCTTCGTACGACGGCTCGCGTCATTTTAAAAAGTCGAGGTCACTCACTTTTGTTTGGATCTCGCAATATGACTCATATTTGCACAAAACTGGGCGAAAATCGAGCAAGAAACTACAGACTTGCCGTTACTATATCACAGCCATACATGTCACAAGGTGCGTTCATTTTGTGACTGCTATGTGACGATTATAGACTTGTAGTTGTATCCTTGTATCTATACAATTTAACTGATTTAACACCACCACAATTTAACTTTCCATGTGACGTCAAACTTATAGGGATGGGAAACCGAGGATATTCAATAATATGAATTTTAAACATGTTCGATGTTTGTAAATATAAAAGTTCCAAGGAAACTCGACAGATGGCGATTTTCACTTGTGAAAGGAGCTTTAAGATGCAACCAACTCGAGCCCCGCACTCTACTGCGCATGCGTCGCACTCGGTATCTGATTGGTTGCTATTCGCGCGCAATTTGAAATGCTAAAAAATATTATGCATTTCAAATTACGCGCGAATAGCAACCAATCAGATACCGAGTGCAACGCATGCGCAGTAGAGAACGAAGCTCCAGTTGGGGTCACTCTGTCTAGAATTGCCGGTACATAACCTCTTAACGTAACAAAAGGGAAACAATATATTTTATATTTTCGTTTCTGGCTTTTGGTACTGAAATTGAATGGCAAGAAGTGATGTTGCTGATAAAACTAAATAGAAATAGAGAGAGATTGTGAATTTTCTTTGAAAATAGTGTGAATTAACCTAGGAGTGACAATCTTTACATTTATTTCAATCATGTTGATTGTCCCTGTTATTTTTAGAGGCACACTTGGTGTAAAAAATGCATTAAATCAAGCACCAGTATTTAAAAATCTTTTGCAAAAATCAATTTTTCGACAATATACGGGTTTTCGAATATGGAATGGAAATTGTCGTATGGTTTTTTCTACGATTCGTAGACGTATATCAGTTTCGAGGTAAGGATGTTTCTTGTAAGTTATTTTAATGGATGTTTATTTACTGTTTGATGAATGTCAATACTTAAAATATTCTGATATTTATTGATACTAAATAATTAGATCTCTAAGTTATAGCATATCAATTTGTGTCTATTTGTAGATTCAGCAAAACATTCGCGGCATCAGAAAATGAGTCCACAACTGTATTAAATAACGTAATCATATATAAATATGAAAAGGTAGGATCATTCGCATTTGTGATGGTATTTGCTGTTGCGCAGCTATTTGCTATGCTTTCTATGGCAAGGAACATGTACAATGCTTTCCTCTCAGACTTTTTTACCTCAGATAAGAGCTGGTGGACGCAAATTTCAGAAAATATATTCAGCTCCTTTGCCATTTTCTCCGGTTGTTTTTTTGGTAAGTATTTGAAGATACGTAATACATATTTCTATGTACCAAAATTTGATAATATATAGTGTTTTCATTATGCCTCCTTGTTTTGTTACAGGTCCATTGATATTTTTTATGGTATTCTTTGTGGCAACTAGAACAATTAGACGTGCAATTTTGATGAAAGGTGGCAAAAAAGTGACTATTGTTACCTACCATCCAATACCATCTATGAGAACTCAATCTGTCCTTTTAGAAAATGTATGTATACCTCGCTTCAAACGCATAAAGTTAACATTATTTTAATATATCCAATTATTAAAGGTTTTATTGAATTTTTTTTCAGCTTAGTTGTAAAAATTCGAGGCACACCTCTGGTTCAATATTATTGAAAATTCAAGGCAGAAATTTTTACTATTATCTCGATGCGGCTGGAGATTTTCCGAATTCTGACCTCTTTGATTATACAGTTGGTATACGCAGATATTGACCAGTTCATCAGTTAAGTTTTTTTTAATTTAATTTAATTAACTTGGAAATGTGGAGTACCGTTTACTGTAAAGACGTGTGTAAATAAAAATGGTCTTACATTAAGAATTATTGGAATTTTCTACGTTTATTCATGTATACAACTTGCAAAGTTAATTACAATGATAAATTTAAGAAGATTTTGTTTTAATATATAATGAACGAAATTGGACTTATAATAAATTATCGTTAGAGGATTCACAACTAAAAGCATTTTTATAGAAAATCAATCAATAAATATGGAACTACTCTAAAGTCCCAAATTCTAGGGGACAGATATTTCTATAGAATACGGTCTGGAAATGACTTTGGGTTCTAATTATATTAATAAAAGAGTTCAGATTATGCTTATATGTACATATATATATATATTTATATATTTATCACATATTTATATACAATTAAATACTTAGAATATGTTCGAAGACTTAATATTATTAAAGAGAACATTTTAATAATTACACATAAAACACATTCATCGTCTTTGCATGGACAAGTTTTGATATGCATATAGGGGTTTCCACTTTAAAGCAACATTTTTAATCTGTTTACATTCCCTTTTTTGATTGAAAGTTTATCATTTTTCGTAAAATCTTTTTGGAAACGAATCGCATATTTTTCTCCTCAATTCAAAATTTAACAGAATATTATGTTCTATCTGTTAAGCCAGATGAGAATATTGGAAACCTCTGTATGATGCAATCAAGGATGGACAATTTATTCGTACAATGAAACGTAATTAGTAGTATGTAATTATTTATCTCATTGAAGATGTTGTATTATATTTTATGTAATCTTCATCAAATATAGTACTCTGTATTTATTCAATTTCAATCTTTGTTGAATAGACTATTATTTTAACTCTTCGTATCTTTTTATTTTATTTTAAGTTGAGAATTAAATACATTTTTTAAGCAAATAAATAGAGAAACAAACAATTTACTTTCATTGGCCATCCTTGAGTAATTTTAACGATCGTACGCACTTATGTACATGTTTTCTTAAACTTCCAAACGGACTTATTGTAAAGACTGATGTAATCATCCTACTGCCTTTCGATTTTTTCTCTATTAAATATTTGATGATTTTTGATTCGACACATACATATTCAATTAATAATCAGTGAAATCGCAGAATGCATTTTGTGGTCGGAAGATTTAAAAAATATTTTTTTTTCTAAATTCATCTAAATAATTTATTAATTTTAATTTAGTCGAAAAGTTGAGAAACTTTAAGATAATATAGAAATATTTTTAGCTTCTCATTATTAATCATTTGTTCATTATTTACTAACTTAGTTGTGAGGAAATAGATCAGAAATCTGAAAAAAGTGTGAAGAATGACTTAAAATTTCTCAACCCTTTCACTTGAATCTTGAAACATCGTGTGGTTGACCACAACATGCACTTGGAGCAATTATTTTTTTCCCTGTCTCTAAAGATGTTCAAATATTGGCTTGCATCTACACAAATGAAAGGATGTCGAGTGAACTTAGCGCAAAAAAGAAATATCAGCAATCGTAAATTACTTTGCAATGTATTCAAGATCCCTCTCTATCTTCCCCTCATAGCCCGAATTCGCAATCTTTAACTTTCAGTACCGTAGTTGAAGCAGAATTCGATCGATTTTCCTTTTTCATCTTACGCGAGTAGATTAAAACTTGCGATCGACTTTCAAACTTTTGAAACGCCTAAAAGCCACTAAGCCCACTTGAAGACGAGTATTTTTGAATATTTTCTCTTTTTTTTTTGAGTATTTGTGAGTGGAAAGTATTCTTGACCCTAAGTCCAGAAGACTAAGATATTTTTGTTCTTTTCTTGAAGCAATTGCTAATATTTATGTTAATAAAAGGACATTAAAACTTAAAGAGTAGGATATTGGAAAATTGAAGGGGATTTCGGGTGCAGATAACACCTATGCGGCAAAATTATCTCAAGGCTGTAGCAAAGCTGCTGCAAGGTGAGAACTATATGTTGATTATTATCAGGCTTCACAGTCTGTTTTCAAGAAAATTCTACTTTTTCCACTTAAATACGGATTGAATCAATAAACCGTCATATAAGAAAATCCATCTATTTTGTTAAAAATTCATCTTTTTGGTTGTAGATTTAACTTTTAAAAAAAAAAAGCGTTTAAGGGTGTTGGAGCCAAGTTCTAATCTAAAAATCCGATTTCTTCATTTTACTCAACAAATATTAAATTTGGAACTTTTTCCCTTTGTAGAATTAATCAATTTTTAACTAGAATTATGCGTGCAGAGCGAGAAAATATCTATTTCAAATATTTTTTAAGTAAAATGAAAATATTGAATTTTGAAGTCAGATTTTCAATTCTTCGTTTTATGCAAAAAGTATCGAAACTAAATATTTTTTCGCTCTGTATGCAGTCTTATATTTGAAAAAAGATTAGTGCTAAAGAGCGAAAAAATATTTATCTATAATTTTCGTTGAGTAAAATGGAGAATGCAATTTTGAGCTTACTATTTGGGTCCAACGCCCTTAAAAATTGAATAATAGTTTGCAACTGTGAATCTGAAAAAATGTGTGTGTCACCTGTGGCAACCTTGCCCTTATTAGATGGTATTTCAAGTATGGTATTACATGCGACTTTTATTTGGGATCTTAAAATAAATTGCATCCTTCGGTTTGCTATTAAATAAAGAAAAGTCGTAAAGAAATAAAATGGAAAATGATTATTACATATAAGTATATATATATGACTTAATAATGGTATATAAAAAAAGACGATCCTGTCATTTCGTATACAAAATTTCATATTTTCAAATGGCATCGTATCGTATCAAGTAACAATTAGTAATCGGTAGACAGCATATACATGTATGTACTATAATAAATCGTATCGTTATGACTTCTTTTTATGGTACAGTAGACAATCGTCGAGTAAAAAATCGAGGATACAGTTTTTGTAGAAATGAATCTATAGTTGTCTTCAGCAAATTAATCTAGCTGATATTGTATATCACTATGCGTTCGATATTGTTCGGACATCGTAAAATTGAGGATGGGCGTTATTGCAAAAATAAGAAATGTAACATTTGTTATTCTGAGGTTGCGCTTGGAAGGACATGTTTATTGTTTATTGTACGTTATATAATGTGATTTCTTATCCGTGCAAAAATATAAAACATTTCGAGTGCTGTTTCTTTCGGCTTGTGTATGTATAATTGTATATATGTGGACGTGCGCGTGTTACACGGGCACATATTGACATTGTCGCATTCGGCAGCTATTGCAATAATATATCTTTGACCACGTTACCTTCCATGTGCTGTTTCCTTGATGTAGGGTTGTGCCGATGTCCACCCCGTATTGAGACAAATAATGAATCGTATACGCAATATTTCTCTTGAAAAACGGCTCTGTGAACGAATACATTATTGTTACTAGCCCATTTCCCGTTGGACGACACGTACCAACCACACTTTTTGATTATTCGAGCTCACATCGGGGATAATTGCTTGACGATGAGTATGTGTTCGTTGCTGCACAAATTTATGAGCGTCAGAATTGACAACGTTTCTCCGATTTCCTTTCAATGTTTCTTTCACGAGATGAACAGGTTTTAACTCTGTGGAAACACATATGTATATGTAAATCAATGGTATTGGTCCCTTAATGCCCAATAATTTTGGTTGCGGGAACCAACAAGTGATTTGGACTATTGACAGAAATACACTTCTGTGGAGTACAATTCTTGCGAGTATAATTGATTAACAAGAAAAACAACCCTACTTCAAGAAATTCCTCTGACAGTGTTTCGTATCAGACAATAATGATTCAGACGATGATTCAGACTGAACAACTGTTGGTCACTCTTATAAAGCCGAAGTAATAACAACATTCAATGGTAACAAATATGTATAGTTAATAAATATCTCGATCGGTTTCTTGTGTAGCTTTACATAAAATATACATGTATGGATGCACATATGCTAAAAGCGTTCAGTAGAGAGTATACGGCGCGTATGATCTGTTAAATTTGAACCAAGTATAATAATAATTGAATATTGTGATTTGTGTGGATTGTCAGTCTCTTACAGGGTAGCTTTCTCGATCGAGGCTTGAAACTTGAGCTGATTAGGGATAAGTTATAAACGATAAATGATAAATACTGAATGATTGTGGTAATTCCTATCCGCAATTAACCAATAGACATCTTGCTGTTTTCTGACAATGTTATTACATTTTAATGGCATTGTTTCTAGTTTTTGTGAGATAAGTGTTCCAATTATTGACACTGCTTGGGTAATTTAATTCTATTCCCTGATTGTCTGCAGTCTCAATAATTGAAACGCTTACCTTGAACATTTGTTTCGCGATTATGGAATTTGAACAATTTGTGTTTATCGATAGAAGTGCTGAGCCAAAGATGAAGATATTTTATGGATATCTCATCAGGGGCACATTTAGGGCAACAGCAGATCCTGGAGAACATCCCTTGAACATTAAAGTCATGAGGATGTTTTCAAGATTTTTTTTTTTAATTGGCAAAGAAAAATTTTTTAAAAAAGAACGAAATCATCAATGAATAAAGAAAATTATAATTATAGGTACATAAAGGTGCAAATTTTCCCTGTGAAGTCTACGCAGAGGAAAAAATGTGATTTCATTTTTTAGTATATCTTATAATTTAATTTTCCAAATCTTTCGTCTTTTTATGAAATTATGAAACTTTTAAATTACACCAAAACCTCCGATTCTACGGTCTCGTTCTATAATGAGGGCGCCACGAGCAGCACGAGCTCGGCAGTGTCATAGCCAAAAAGCGGGCGGTACCCTAAATCCGTAATTTCGTTATTCTTTCCATTTCTTTCAGTTTCGTAAAGTATATTTTATATTAACAGAACAGTAATTTAATTATTTTTAGTCTTACTCCGAATTAATTTTGGTCTAGTTTTGTATGTTAGAAAGCAATTATTTATCGTAAACAAAAGAAAAGTATTTTTATCATTTTAAACTGCGCGCGAGAAGTAACCAATCAGACATCCTGCGCTACGCATGCGCAGTACCGCGTGGAGCCCCCGTTAGGAACACGTTGATACGGCCCTAACTTTTGACCGCATGTCGATTCAGAATCTGAAATCGATTCACAGCAACTTCATAGCATCATGCCCGAAAAAGCCGTAGAATCGAGGTTTATTTGGTGTATTATGAATTCTGCTGATTAAACTTTAAAGAGAGATTTTAAAATACCTATTGCAAAATCTAGATAGATTATGGAAGATTTCCATTAAATACGAGGTATATTTTTACACATTTAATCAAAATTGAAACTTCAACAGAAACATTTTTCTTTAGAAGAAAAGTCGTATTTTTTGAACAAATTCTTCTTATTCATACTTCATCATTAATTTAGAATGATGAAGAATCTTTTCATCGTTATAATCACAGTTATATCACATAAAATTTAAAAATTATTATAAATTTACTCAATTAAAGTTAAGTTATTCATTATAATTCCTCTTGATCTGAAGGACTTGAAAAGTCTACTGATTTTGTTTTGAAAATTTGATTCAAATAATTGACAATGCTGAAATTGCTGGATTACATTAGCATAACAATTTTATGAAAATATTGTTGGTTGAGAAATTGTGAAAAACTTGAGAAAATATAAAGAAATGTGTGGGTGTACAACTTAAAATATTTCTAATTACAGTATTATTAAAGAAACTGACATATATTCAGAGAAAATTATTTTCATTTGACATAAAAGATGTAAAAATTTGAGTAAAATACATTTTCACTATTTTCAGCCTTTAAGAATGTTATACACTACCCTCTCAAACAATCAACATTAATATTTTTCTCTGACTATATGTACATTATGGTACAATAAAAATAAGTCAGCATTACCAACTTTGCATATGAAGCTTCTGAAATTCAATGGATTTAATAGGCAGCTACACAATAAGAATTATCACGTTGCGCGGTAATAGATGGGTTTAATTATTGCTTATGTTAAATTTAACTCAATTGCTCTTAAATTCATTGCTAATGTATATACATTTTTCTTATCTTTCGTATAAGTCACAGTACAGTACGTATTTTCGGTACTTGGTAGAATCACCTCTCTCGAAGATCATAACATAAATCATTGTTTACTGCAAGTTCAATAAAACTAAAAAAAATGATTGACTCAATCTTAAAGTTAAAATGCTAATTGCATTAATTGATTGCTCTCTCTTTTCAACTATTATTAAGCATTTGACATTTCAAAAGTTACATTCAAATTGTAATTATAACCAATTGGACAAGTCAGGATGTCAATAGTGAAGTTTTTCAAAAAAAAAGAAAAATATATTTTAAAAATGTTTTGTTTCTTGTTGTTTCGTAGATACTGAAAAAAGATTATTATTGAAAGTACCGAGTTTCCAACGATATAATTGTTGAGCTTTTTCAATTAAATTTTTGTTATATTGTTTGTGCATTTTAAATTGGTTGAACCGAAATCCGTATACCTTATTCTGGAAATGTAAAAAAATATCGCCAGTGTACCTATTTGCTTTAGAATACTTATATTTTTTAAAATAATATAAAAATTAAATGAAATGAGAGAAGTGCATAAATATTTAGTGATACATTTTTAAGGATAATGGGCAAAAGCAAATATGAAGTATATCAGAGTAGACCGCGATTTTTCTTCTCCCTCTCTCTCCCTCTCTCTCTTTCTCTCTCTGATTCTGAAGACCCTCCTTTCTTAGACTACGGTGGGGCACAAAAACGGTCATACTCCGATTCGAAGGTCAGCAGTCGTTTCAGTGGCGTAGGCAAGCGTCATCTGTCTCATTTGCAAGTTAAATGCATGCCTTGTCTAAGAATAAATAATCTAGAGATAAATTTCAAGAGCTTTAAAGAAGTTCATTTAAATTTAGTAAACAATGATATTTAACATTGGATTTGGATTTACTCTCTAAAATTGAATCAGTGAAATTTCACTGAGTCTCAGTGACTCTCTTTTCACAATTTTATTCAGT
Source organism: Synergus itoensis (assembly GCA_904066005.1). Classification (NCBI taxonomy): domain Eukaryota; kingdom Metazoa; phylum Arthropoda; class Insecta; order Hymenoptera; family Cynipidae; genus Synergus; species Synergus itoensis. Next base: position 250,511 of record CAJFCP010000125.1, on the reverse strand, counting down.
GAAAATCTCTTGATAATCAGTGAAAAGTCACTGAAATTTTCAGATAGTTTCAGTGAAGAAGTTCTAATCTTTTTGCCGGATATTTCATTTATTGACTATAAAGTGTTAGATTAGATTCAAGTGATGACAGCTGGAAAAATCAACTTTTTTACTTAAATAGAACCTGTCTTGCATCAGCCTGATTTACTTATCTAGAGGAAATGCAAATTTACTTTTATCTTTTGCTGCGGATTTCAAATTATATTCCTGGCAAATAATTTCCCATTTTGTAGAAAACTGAGAATGTTTGCCATTTTCTTTAAGAGTATTTTAAAAAAATGTATGTTAATCTTAATCTAAATGTATCTTAATCTTTTTCTACTGATTGCGTTGATAATATAAATGATGGCTCACTAGCTCATTGAGTTATATGTATGCAATATGGGATTACACAATCATGGAGTCGATCACATTTTCTGTCTGTTCACCAACTGTAAGTCTCTTCGTTCTTTCTCCCTTACTCTCAGTTACAAGGCAATGGGCAAGGAACGGTGAAAACACAAGAAAGAAAAAGTTTCAGCAGGAAATGGCCTGAGTAAAAAGAAAAGCCTGAGCTTGCCCGCGGAGAGCGGAGTGGAGTAGTAGGCCAAGTGGAAGGATGTTCCGCACGGTACCGAGTTGCTCTGCTTCCGAGATTTTTTATTTCGCTCGGGCGGAGAAACTGTCAGCCGGTATTTCGCAGGAGCAAATAAAATTTAAAAAAAGTAGATCTCGGTGCTTCGTCAGTGCGAGCACTATTATATACCGGAGAGAAAGATCGGCTTTCCCCTTCCTAGACCTTCAGGTTCACATTAAAATGAGCGGCGGGGGAGGCAGGGGCCTGAAAGCCTCCATATATAGAATGCGAATATGCGTATCAAGTATTTCATCGAGAAGTGCAGCGAAATTTCAAGTTTCACTCAAGATATCAACCAGATGAAAATATACCATCTTTTGCAGGTTCCTCTATAAGTAACAGGGATCCTTCGGGAATTGGTACAAAAAATTTCAAGTGCGGTACTAAAATTCATGCCCCGAACTAGTTTTAGGATTTTTTGACATTGGGAAAAATATTTTTCCATACGCTTCATAGTCCTGTAGAAAATTTCTGCAGCAATGCGAGTCAATTTAGGCTTCCTAGGAGGTGAAAGAGGTGGAGTGATAATGGGGAAGGGGGAGTCAGAGGAGAAGATAAAAAAATGAGGGTGGAGAGTAAAGTACCGAGAAGAGGGGCTAAAGGTGGGTCTAGGCTAGAATGCTGTAGCAGAGAAGGGAAAGGGACGTTCTAGGAAGGAGGGGGTGTTAAGAGGGAGAAGTCGTTAGGGTTTGATTGAGAAGGGGCAGAGGATCTCTTAATCAGAATTAAGAAGTGATTCAAGTGAAGAGATCAAGATATGACGAGATTGACGAGAGGATAGAAAAAATTAAGGGAAGGGGCGAGGGTTATAAAGGAAAGGGTGGATGCTGTAGGATTTTGAGTAGAGATGTTAATAATAATTAGGGTATGGTTGAAGAGGGTTAAGGGTTCATGGAAGAAAATACTGATGTGCCGTGACCGTTGTTACCGCGTCAGTGACGGTAAATTTTTCTTTTACGTAAAAATTTACCGTAATTGGTAAATTTTTGGTAATTGTGGTAATTCTCTAAATATAAATTTTTTTTATATGCAAACAATTAAACTTGAAAAATTGTTAATCTTCAGTAGCCAAATAACATATTTCACACAGTCATTAAAGTGAAATTTATGTATAAATTTTTTAAAAATACGATAAATTCGGAAATAAGCAGACGACATTTGACAATGACAGTGCCGACATAGTCTGCTAGCTGTTTTGCTTATTTTTTATTAAAGTGATTATAAATGTTAAATCAGGAATATCAGGAAATAAATTGTTTTTTCCAAAGTAAGCAGTTTAAATGTTTATCATAAATAAAATAGAATATACAATCCTGTTGAAACATTTGTACTTGTTGTCTACTTTTATGTTAGATAAAACTTCTAACCTCTCTCAACTCAATTTTTTTTCCATTTTATTGATCAGATCTTAGATTTAGCTCTTTTCTTGGTCTGTATACATATAGCAATTTCTCTTTAAAATATAAATAAAAAGTTTACAGAGTAAAACAATATCTGATAGAAGTACTCTTTGTATAAAATACTTCCGAAAAATTCTTTACATATTACTTATTTAGAGTTCAGAGCAGAGACATCTCTGGTAGAGCGGGCATAATCCATATGCCATCTGCCGCCAACGATTTTAAAATTTGAGGTTATGTTTCATTGAAGAAAGAATAAAGTTTTGTCTTTTATGCTTAAAAATTATTTTATAAACATTTTTTGCTTATTATAGCTACCTTTCTCTTATAAAATGTATATCAGTAGGCTATTCTTTAAAAGTTTGCGTCAATATTAGTGTAAATGACGAATTACCAGTTTTACCAAAAATTTACCGAGTTACGGTAAGAAATTACCAGTGACCAGAAAATTACGGTCACGGCACATCACTAGAAGAAAATGGATAGCGTTGAGAAAAGGAAATGAGACAGAGGTAGAAGGGGAGGGGGCTTTAAGAACAGGGGGGAAGAGATAGAATTTAGGCGGAGAAGTAGAGTAGGCTGAAAAAAGAAGGGAAAAAGGGTAGAGTGGCTAAGGGAGGGATCAGTAGGGTTTGGTTGAAGAGGGGCAGACGATGGAGGAGGCAGATGTATTTAGTTGAAGTGAAGAGATCAAGAGATGATGAGAGGGTGAAAAGGGGAGGGGTTGATGATCTTAAAGAGCGGGGGAGGAGATAGGGTTTAGGGAGAGAAGCAGACTAGGCTGGAGTGAGTATATCTCCTCCCCCTCATTAGGGTGTAGTTGAGGAGAGGCAGGGAATGGAGGGAAACATATATATTCTATCTGCTTCCCTCCATTCCCTGAGAAGAGATGATAGAAGGGTATGAGGGGGCGATAGAAGGTAAACTAGGAGGGGGTGAGGGTCAGGAAGGGGAAAGAGCGGCGGAGAAAGAGAGTTGATGTGTGTTTATTGAAAGGGGGACTTGGGGTGTGAGATATTCACTTCGTGAATTAATTTCATGATACAAAATATTGTTAACATTGACAAGAAGATCATTTGTTGACCTGTGCACTGAGATTTCTAAACCTCCGAACTATGTATGTTATATGTTGGAATTTGTGTAGAGCAAAGTCGAGGGAAAGTTGAAGCAAATGTACTGTAGAGTTTATATTAGCGTTATTACGAATCTTTGGTTGAGAGCTAAGTGTTTTGCGTTCTACGACATTGGAAACTATTGTAAAGGCTGGCGTCCGCCGCGACGGTCGGCGTGCCAAGTTCGTGAACCTTGAACTCGTTCACGTCAACTCGTTTCGAGAGTCAATGACTCCATCGCTCGTGACTGTCGAGCCACCGATTCTAAGCGTTTTTACCGACTGCTACAGTTGCATTCGACGCGAATCGCCCCGGTAAATATATCTGCGTGCCCTCTCGAATATGTAAGTGCGCATCGAAAGTAAAAGCGGCTGAGCGCTGAACACTAGCAACGAGTCGGTGCTTGAATTTAAAATTTACAATGTATGAAACAATGTATGTTGTATGTTGTATGTTGAACTCTTTGTGAGAAGTATTTCGTTTCCAGTACTATATCTTTCGTGAAATATTTTTTACAAGCTCTTTTTCAATGCTCTGCAATATTATTCTCATATTTCATGAGTTCGTTACAATTTTCCAGTACGAGTTTTTATTAGAAAAGGAATTTTGAAGTATTGTTTCACTTTTTTGCATAATATGTGTATGTATATGGCTTATTTTCTTTCAATGTCTTCCTTTTATATGATAGAGAAGTATGTATCAGGAATTCCAAGGATATCCTCTTCCCTGTCCGATGGGATATCTCATAACCCCTTGGCCATGCTATTGAGAATATTGAGAATAAAAGGTTTCTGTTTCCTTACGTAAAGTTAGACTCTTGAAGAAACTGAGAATTATCAAAAAGAAATGTATACACTCGACTATGGAGCGTATACACCAAATTTCGATGATTTTAAGGGACTTAACGATTTCGCGGGATTTAAGAGGATCTCCAATTTCAGCATCAGGAGGCGGCCCAACCCTTTTAGTTATAGTCTAGCCGGCCCAAATGCCGTGTACACCAGTTTTCAATGGGTATCCCTCAGAATCCAGAAAATCTCTTGAACTCCACAAAAAACAAGCTAATAAAGCATCTAAATTGCAGCTTTAAAGGTAGAAAAATGACATCCTAATTACAAGTCCGTAGTAATATTCTCGTCGGAGTAATAATTGATGTTGATTCGGTTACGGGAAATGAACAATTTAAGTCGAAATGAGAATTTCTAGCATGATAAGATGGATTACCATATCCAGCGAGGATGCTGATAGATAGGGTCTGAGCATAACCACCGCAATCTAAAAATTCTAATCTTTAACATTGCAATTAGTCTGAAAGACCACGTAGATCATCTGCTGCATCCGCTTGCAGTTCATCTGAAGGCCTGGGCTTCACCCTCAAGTACTGTTTTACTTAGCATAGTCAGGTGTATCCTTTAATATAAATTGAGTTTTTTTTAGCGTTTACTGATGATTGCACTTTTATTAGCATTTGAGTGTCCTGTGGACATTGGATATGGAGGATAGGTAGTCAAGCGAAGAAATTCTGCGCAGACTCTGCCACAACTGGCCTTCCGTGCACCACAAGAGCAAGTCACGTGAGTAGGTCCCCCCTGAAGTTCCAGTGGGACAGCAGAGCTGTATAGCAGTCTGATTGAGAAACGCTGTTAAACGGCAGGCCGAGACAAGCCGGCTCAAGGCCACTCGGCGGACTCGACGGTCCCACTCCCCCACCAACTAAGTCCGAGTCAAGGGCATTCTCCCATCGCAGCTTGCAAAACTCTGGTGAAGGGAGCGGGGAGAGTGGACCCCCTACTCACCTCTTCTGACCCCTTTCACTCTCTCCTACTCTAATCTCCTCTCCCCTGATTTTCATCCCCTAGCAACTGTAATTTTTCTTTAGCCCAGTTAATTAATTTCTTACTCTTTTGACTCAACTTGACAATACCAAGAACTTCATTATATGCTGCGGGCTCTATCGCCCCTAATGATATTTACCATATTTACAAAATAATAAAATATCTTTGGTCTTTGCGCGACCTTCAGCTGTCCTTACCCATTCAATACGTCACTAACTCACTTGTTCGTTTATGCTCCTCAGTTTCTCATTTACAGCTAAGTGCATCATTTAGTCATAATACTGACAATGAAAAGAGTGCGTCGTTCGGGCGAACTTACGCCGCTGATATGAGAGGCAGAATAAAGAAATTTTTCCCTCTCTTCATTCGTCTCTGTCTCGCTCCTTCTCTCTTCCTCTCTTTATCCCTCTTTTCTCCTCTTCGTTGGCCTCTCTTTGCTCTCCCTGCTCTTCGTCCAGCTCTTCGCAGACATTCCGAGTCCCCTCTTGTCCCTCCTTTCTTCAACCGAAGTTCGAAGACGAAACACAACAGAGTGCACAAACTCTCCTCCACAAAAGATTGGTGGCTCTTTGTTTTACGTTGGGAGTACCAATTCTGAATGAGTCGCTCCTATATTACCACTGTTACCGCTGCTCGGGGATAACATTTATCTTTATGCTTTGACTACCTATTTTCGGATTTCAAGGGATTTTCAAAAACTTGAACAAATTGCGATAAATTTAATTTAAGTAAATTTCAGAAGATTTCAAATAAAAAGGTTACATCTTAAAGAAAGATATATTATAAGCGAGATTATAAGTATGGAACGCGAAAAAGGCCAGACAGTAGTAACAGCCGGTAACGCCCGGAGTGAAAAATTCCAAGTAACGTCAGACAATCTGCCAGAACTTGTAATTCGGCATCAATTCAAATTTAAATTATTATTCAATGCTGAGTACTTTTAAGCTATTGTTTCTGAAATTTGTTATCTTAGCTCTTAGTGGATAATAATGCATATCAGAAGAAAATAAAAATAATAGGATTAATGTACTCCTTTTTATTTTATATCAAGGGAATGAAAAAAGAATTATTTCGCGATTATGAACTGGGTCAATTAATAACGCTCGATCCAGCTTCGATTTTGTCTTGGATCACTCATATCGAACCCATGGAGCCCATTTCAGTCTGGCGATCACGACGTTATGTTCAAGGACACAATATTCTGAAACCGAAAGTGCGATCCCGCGAAAATCTAACATCCCGCCTAACCGGTCTAACCGGATTCGAAACGACGGGTTAAGGTGGCACAGACGTCGGTGAGCCACGTAACTCGACTTGTTTTTGGCAACAGCCACATTATGTCCTTTTTATGCAGCAGCGCAACGATATTTGCAAAACGCACGCATAAGCTTCCGTTTATATGGAAAAAATCAGAAAAAACAAGAACACAATCATAAAAACTGTTTTGAATAAATAAAAGGAAAATTTTGCCATCTGGTAATTTGCAATTTGCCCTGAAGATTAAAACATCTTCATATGCATCAAATAAAAGATATGAATGTACTGTTTTCTGCCGAGAATATTCCGTTGAAAAAAATTGTATTTAAATTTATGTTTTTAATTTATTGCTTATTCTAAACATATTCCCTTTACTCAATGGGTCAACCATTTTATCCTTGGTAGGGATAACAAAATATTAATTTAATTTAAACAATAACAAGAAATAGAAGAAAATTCGCACTTTTCTGCAATCTTTTTGTGTTTTTATATGATTTAAACATGAAGTATAAAATAATTGATTAAAAAAAACTGTAATGTATAAAAACTTTTTCTGAAAAAAAAAAAATGCTGCACGGGGTGCCGCGCCGTGTTGAAGTGAATTGGCAAAACTGCGCTTGACTGAAAAAAAAAAAGAATAAAGACAGAAAGGAAAGAAGCAAGCGAATAAACGGAAACAAAGGATAAGAAAAACTTGCGCTTGGTTTTATTGTATGTTTTATTATATAAAAAAGTTAAAATGAAAACAGAACACCCTCAGGCATGTGTACGGGCCCATATCCTGGCCGACATTCACGGATGCAGTGACACTATATATTATTTAAGATTAGGAAAGTATAATGATATCCTGGTGATCTTTGGGAGCTGCCGGTTCGGTCAGGTCAGGGCCCGTTTTCGCCGAGACACTCGTCAGTCACAAAACATATCTATAAGACGAAAAAAATAATCTTTCGCTCTCCCGCTCCCTAAATCACTACTGGGAACCTGGTTCCTCTATAACTTGCATATACTATAACTTTATGAAAGCAGCGAAGATTTTTCACGAAAAAATCGGCTTCATGCTTTGCAGAGGATTATTATTGCACCGGTAACGATCATTCTAATGGTTCAATTTGCACCATCGTTAAAACCATTTTATTTACTGTAACAAAACTCAACGGAATCTGGGATTTCTTAATATTTATAACTCTACAGTTACAGCTCGATTGATGTAAAAAATGTAAAATAAAAAAAAATGTGTAGTAAAGTTTGATGAGATGAATGTTGGAATGTAGAGACTGCAAGAAAGCTATCAGAATTCCTATTACATACTGCTGTGTGATTATTGTTTTATTTCGCAAAAGAACTCTTTTAAATGAGAAGAAGAAAATTGAATGTCCGCAAAGAAAAAAGAAAGTATGATATTGTTACAGTATAAACGTCCCTCTTTGATTTCGTTTATATAATTGCAATGGAGATGAAACAGAATTTATTTCGGTTCGTTCGCTACTTTCATGCACATTCGAAAAATGTCGTACATGCAACACCGATGCTGGCATGGCGGTCGTTTCAATTGTTTACAATATTACGATTGTGCGAGTTTTGTATCTAATAAAAAACACATTATATACGTATAATATTTAAATGCATTTGTGTGTATATGTTTGCATGTACTATTGCACCTGCTTAGCATCGATCGAGTATTAAAGCTAAATTTTCTATTGAAGCGAGATCTTGCGTTTAATGCTTTTTTTTTTATTTTTGCTTTAACGAACGTTCTGCGAGTCAGGATTGGACGTTTATATGAGTGTAGATTGTGTACAATAAGATGTCAAAGCGTTCGCTGACACTCGAATTTATTACATGCATGAAGTGGCAACTACGTATAAAAGTAAAAAAGTTTTTATTCAATTATTTCAACTAACATTTCTGTACCCATTCATTTATATTATTTTTAATACTGCCCAGCAAGATAACAATCTCTTTTTTTTTCCTGATTTATCAATGTCGAATATTGCAAACGATTCATCATGCATTAAAAAAAGTATGGATTTAAAAGTAGCGATGGACAGCGAACGCGTTGAGAAAAAAATGTTAAATAGAATATACATATATAACTAAAAAAGATTCGCGTTGCCGGACACATCATCCCATCGCGATTAGTCAGGCGTTAATCGGCCTGGCTTGAGTCTTATAAAGGAAACAATAATTTACATATCAGATAATCTAATCTTAACCTAATGTATGTTGAGCATTCAGTGGGCGAGAGGGATGCTGAGCTCGGCGAATATTCTGTGCGAAATAGTAACAGTCTAAACAAGTTTCACTGGTGTAAAGAGATACTTGGTGAATTGTGGAGTAAATGCTGGATTAACTCAAACAAGCGTAAAACGAAGAAAAAAATTTAATTGTGGCTGTGGCGTCTACTGCAGTCTGAATGGCCAGATTCAACAGTTTAAGAAAGTAAACTTCTAAGAAAGTAATTTTAACTCTTTATGCAGATGAAACAACTGAAATATTGGTGTTTTGAGATCAACGTGTGCTAGTTTTTCAATTGTTCTCTATTTGATATTTTTAAATAAAAAAATCCCTTGGCCATTCAAAACTTTGAGCTTACATGTTAAATTATTGGAATAACGGTTCACTGTAAAGCAAACATCAATAAAAATTGCATCTCCGTCGGTGGTTTTTCGTAGAATCAAAAAACACAATATAACACAAATATAAAAATCGGCGTGTGGGTATACTAGACACTTATGGCACGACGAAATCTAATATTAACAATATTAACAAGTTTCCATGCAAATGGCGATGCTCTCGTATCACTTTTCTCCCCTCTTCGATATAGTTTTAATTAACATGGAGAGAAAGGGCGGACTTCGTTGCTTTGTAAATAACATGCTCTCGAACATAAAAAAAAACAAAAAAAAAAAAAGAAATAATTTCGAATTTAACAAAAAATAAATTTCACTTATAATTTTACAAACGAATGAAATATCTCGAAATGAAAAATTTAACGCAATAAATATCTAGTTTAACCTCACTGTTAAATACAAAAAAACACGACTCCGATCAAGTTTTTTGAAACGAATATCACACTCTAGATTTTGTGACTGCGAGAGTAAAGAATAATATTGAATAGCAATTATTCATAAATCAAAACCTTCTGTGATCTCGAGTATAAAGTAATAGTTACGAGTTTTGCCTTTTGTATATTTATATATATATATATATATGCATTTATATATTATATAAAAACGAAAACTCTATAGTATAGAAACTAAGTTCTACGATGTACACAAAATCTCTGACGAAAGGCTAAGAATATCGTTATGAAATAATGTAAATATATCAGGAGTACGGGGTACAATCATAAGAATAATAATAATTAATAATAATAATAATAATAATAATAATAATAAACAAAAGATCTCTTGATATCTACAGTTCGCCTATGAAATATAGGTCATTTATATATATCTATATATATAATTTTCTAATATTTCGTCTCAAATCGCACTCGAAAAAAGCCAATGCAAAGTATATTCCCCTTCGACATTATGCTGAGATTCTGAATTTCTGGCAAAAATAGGTAATTATTATATGAAGAAAAGCTGAAAAATTCATGACATCTTGAGAGAGGGCAAAAAGCAAAAATCTATTTTTAAAAAGCGATAGAAAAGTATCATCTTGTTACTTTCAACTGAATAAATTAAAATATTGATGAAAGCGTATATTCTATCCTAATCAAAAATATTTTCTTCCTTTAGAAAAAAGCAAAACTATTTCCCAAGAGGGAACTTAATAGGTACATCTATGTAATATTTCTTTTCAAATCAAAGATCTACCAACCCCCTTTAATCAGAAATGCAAAACTGGTAATTCTTCATAAGACGGTATTACTTGTTATGTATAAAAAGTGTTCGGTTCAGTTCTGCTAAGAAAACCTAGCGGCAAAGTAAGATTCTTATAATGCAGAATTAAGTACGCATAACTCGAGTTTTTTTAGCAGATGGCAAGTTAAACGAAGAAAGGTTCACGTCTCTTCAAGTCTTAAGTAATAGTCTGCAACTGTACAGCGAGTTCTATCTGCCCAAGAATGTTATTTTTTTTTTAATTACAATTATCATAATAATATAACAACGAGTAACTATATAGCTTCAAAAAACATTTTTACATGAATTGGTAAGACAGATTGAATATTTTCCAGCATACATATTTAGTGTAATAAGTAATAAAAAGTGCTAATATGCCAGTACGTATTTAAGTTTGACTTCACTGAGAAAAATTACTGTATATATTACCAGTTCTATTAAATTACCCAAAATTTCAGTAACTTCACTTGTATCGAAATATACAAATGTTCAAACTTGATCCATGAAATTGATTTGAAATAAGATTGTGGGAAGAGTTTTATTCAATAGTTCTAGAAATGAATTAATATTTATATGCTTGTAACAATTAAAATTAAAGTTTATAGTTTTCCTCTCATTTTAATCCCTATAGTCTGCTAAAATGATTAATTATTCCTGTTAAGTAGTAGAGTTGATTTCAAAAATGTCGTGGAATGATCAGAAAAAGTCTATTCACAAAATTTGGATTTTTATTGCACGACCCTATCACAAGTTTATCACTGTGTGATCTGATATTCTTTTCCAACAATTGGCTAATTGAACAATGTTTTTAATTCTGTCAAATTTGGCATTTTATTTTTTACAATCGAAATTATTACATTATTTTCTGATCACTCCATTTCTGATACGCTCAGATCTAGTCAAGCAATGAGTAACGTTTCAGAAAAAATGACAAGCGGCACTTTTGTTAACAGAATGAGTGTCATAAGTTGGGCATTGGGGTAAAACAATGATATAGAATCTCAAAAAAAAACATTGTAGTCTGTACAGAAAC
>CAJFCP010000125.1:203904-239355 GCA_904066005.1 Synergus itoensis | reverse complement strand
AGCTTATCAGTCGTTAACGTTACTGCAGATGAGGATGAGACATATGGTAAAATATAGCTATTAGCGAGGTATACGGAAATCGGCAATTGTACCTTCAGTATGGAGTTATGTGTATTGTAAACACTTCAAAATGTGTAGTATGTATATTGTGTAGTGAGCATTCGTTCAGCGGTACTGACATTAAAGTATAAGAAAAGGATAAAGTTAATACGTACAACTAGCTTATCAGTCGTTAACGTTACTGCAGATGAGGATGAGACATATGGTAAAATATAGCTATTAGCGAGGTATACGGAAATCGGCAATTGTACCTTCAGTATGGAGTTATGTGTATTGTAAACACTTCAAAATGTGTAGTATGTATATTGTGTAGTGAGCATTCGTTCAGCGGTACTGACATTAAAGTATAAGAAAAGGATAAAGTTAATACGTACAACTAAATCGCCGTAACAACACTCCTCATATCACACCGAGGGCTTGCCTAAAAAAGTATCGCTCTTCATTCTCTTGAATGTACAGTCTTTTTTCCCCCTTTGGCCTCGCGCTACCAACGCGAACAGAATGCATCTCGAGCGACCAACCAGTCAGACGGGATTTAGCTACCGAGGTTTCATCCCACTCTCGATGCATTAAATGCATCAGAGCGAGAGAGACGCGTCGGGCGAGGTGCATCCTGTGAAAATGTTCAATTCGCGAGCTCATTCTAAACAGCAGTCAGAAGAAATACTACAATTTGTGTCATTAAAATTCTTAATTTTGCTAATTCCGAAGAGATTATCTCTCATCATGGGCAATTTAAGATTCATTTTATCTCATATCAGCAATTTTGATGCACCTGAATTCAAACGAATTCAATTAGTTCGAAAGAATTAAATGAATTTTGTAGAACTGATTGAATCAGAGAATTGATATGGATTTTCGAAATTGCAATGATGTAATAGAAGAGAAGCGAGAAACCTAATGTGTAAGAAGAAAGACTTTGAGAGCCATCACGATCACATTGTCAAAGCGCTATACTTTGCTGCTTGGTGCCTTGCATAGATTATAATACGCGATAAATTTCAATAATAATTTAATATGAGTCGTTTAACGTGACAATAATTATGACACGATTTTATGTTTTAGTACTGTATCAGAGTATCGATAATTGCAGTATTAATATAATAATATACCTTCCTAAAATACGATCAAATCACTGCCACGAGCAGCAATTCCGAGGCACTACGAACAGGCCATAGTAAATATGGCCGCACAATTATCATTTCGAATCTCTGTCTAAATTAAAAGACTATGTAGACTGCCTAATAAGTAATTATAATATACTTGTATCTTGTGTATTAGGTATAGATCATTATATAATATACAATAATTAGAGAGATCACACGTCTTAATATAGAAATTTAAAAGACTATCTCTATTACGTAAAATTTGTTAAGTATTGCCACGAAATGTACGGGTGATGATAATAAATTGATGAGCGGACAGTCAGGGTCCTCAACTTGAGCTACTCTATCAACTATCCTACTTTATTCTACTCTACAATGTCTCAGCCTTCTTCCACGTTCCCTCTTTCGTTTTGCTTACCTAGTTATATCAGCACCAATCTGATTTAAAACCAATCAAAATATCGTCATGTAGATAGACTAATCAGTTGTATAAATATACATTCGAATATTATAATAGTATACAAGAGTCATACCTTTCTTCCTACTGTATCATTCTCAACCTGTCATAACGTGAGCTCTTGGCAGAAGGAGGGTCCGGTGGCGTTAACTTATTTTTCCTTTTTTTTTTTATCTTCAATTCTTGCTCTCTTTGCGTTCTCGCCTTAGCTCTTTACGACCCTCTACCTTCAATATTTCGATTCTACGAACGTTCCTGCATTTACTCACGCACTCACCCATATTTATCTCTCACTCTCTCTCCCTCTCTTCTTTTTTCATTTTCACTCTCAATCGTTCCCTTCCTCTCTCTCTTTCGTTCAATGAAACAATTAGATAACGTTTTACATATTTACAGGCATCCTCCTCGTCATCTTCACTCTCCTCCAAGATTCATATACTCAACTTGACTTTTCAACTCTTTAAAACATAGGCAAGTTAAATATTGTATCACAATCATTTCAGTCTGGTCGAAATCGAACATGTTCAACCCGTTTGGCGAGAGAAACACATTGAAACGGTGTGTGCTGATGGTACCACCTTGGCTGGTACGCTGAACTCTTCAAGTACATACTTATAAAAGGAATCGTGCCGAGCTGATCGAAAAATTAGGGTGAGCAGCTGATCTCTGAACACATATGATTTTCACCCAAGATTTATCAAAGGTGTTTTCAAGAAATGAACATAAATCTCGATAAGAGACTATCCTTCAGTTTCGCCAATTTTTTCCTACACGGAGAAAAAGCTATGGTTGGGCCAACCATATACAATTGAAAAATATGGGGCAACCATATCTATGGTTGCTACAGCCATAGTTTGGTCAGCGCAACCATTCAATTGCTTAGATTATCTATTTTTTTGGTTGCGCTGACAAAACTATGGTTGCACCAACCATAGATATGGTTGCCCCATATTTATCAATATATATGGTTGGACCAACCATAGCATTTCTCTCCGTGTAGCTTGTCAATGAGAAAAGCATATTAGGCTTGTACCTCTTACTATAATGTATCAACTGAAATGACAGTCTAATGATCTTTCTAGATATTTATACACTCTTCAAACTTTGTTGCGGAGTTACTCAACGTCAGCGCTTGGTAGTCTTATAAACTTCTAATATAGTAGCTATTTCAGTTCATGATTTATAGAATATGTTTGCATAGCATCCGTGCTCATCATCATATTTAAGGAGACGCTAGTAGCGGTCGTAAATTCTGTCGCAGCAAACTTGAGAAACCCCGAACAATAAATGCCAAGAACTTGTACTAGAAATAGAGTCAGTCATTCAATTAAAGATGCCTTTATAGCAATAATGTAGTAATTAAATTTCTTATCGTCAAGACACCTCGAGCTTCAATTCTCTGTAAGTTAATCTCGATTTTCCTAAGATTTTCATCGATTCATAATTGCGGAATCAGGTGCTCAAAATTTGGGATGTCTTGTAGTAATATTGTGTTATTGATTAATGCCAATTAATCTCCCGGTAAGAAGGAGGACATCAGACGGCATAGAATGAACATTTTAATGCCTTCGAATAATGCGAAACAATAGAGTTCTCAAGTATATCTTTTATGGCGCTGATTGCGGCGTTACGCGGAAATTTTAAGATTATGCTGCACTTCAATTGCATTAAAAACACAAGAAGTTTATAATTCATTAAAATGAATGTACTTTTGTAGATTTGGTGTAGAGATTAGAGATACAGGTGTAAAAACTAGAAAGGTGAAAGGTGGAGACTGGTCAGTGTCGTCACTATCAACCGATCAACTAGCTAGCATCATTTCAATGTGTTTCTAGGCATTCATAAGCATTCAATCAATGCGTCCCAATGCCCTGCTTCTTACCAAGCTGAATTTTGATTCCTGACCAACATAGCCGGCAACCTATTAGTTGTCTGTCTTTCTTACTCATTAAGAGCCGTAAATGTAAGCAAATGAGAACAATCTAGACACTTGCTCTAGACATTTACAACTCTTAGTAAGCAAGAAAGACAGACAATCAATAAGTATTGACTGAATTCAGCCGGCCTTATTGACTGAAGTCAACTCTGCTCACCCTATAAATATTCGAATGAAAGAAGACATCGAGATGTCTGAAGGCAAGACGACACTTGAGTATCTTACCTTACCTTTTTCGGAGATCTCTCAGCTCAGCACGCGGAGGAACTAAAAGTAATTTTAGCCGAAAATAAAGAGAAGATTCTAGTAAATGCGCGGTAAATGTCACGGATAGTGCTGCTGGAGCGGTTGGCATCTGAGCGATGGGTCCGATGACGATCCGGCCTCCATATCGGCGCCAAAACAACGCTGAAATCTCAGCGGAATTCCTGCTTGCTAGTAGGCTGCAGGATGGACGGTTAGTCACTGTGGCGGCAGCCCCGTTGGAGGTTTGAACTCGCCGGTGACGGCGACGACGTTGGTCTGTCCTGGGAACTGGGCTGACGAGACGGGTGGTTGATGATTGAAAGCTGGCGCATAACACTGAGGGAAATATAGTTCTGGTTTAACAACGGTCGGCGTCAAGCCACGAGATACTGCAACCGGGCCTAAACCGGTCGGCGTGCCGGGAGGTAATTTGGTGTCCCCACTGGAGTTTCTTCGAACTTTGGCTGCGTGTGGGTTCATATGGTTGTCTATGTGTTTTTTGACCTCTGGCTCAGTTGCAAATCGCCGCCTACAATTTGGCATGGGACAACAGAAAGGCCGATCGCCTTGATGGGTTCGCGTGTGTTGGTCCAAGATGGCCTTTTGCCGAAAGTCTTTCCCGCACTGTTGACACTTGTAAGGCTTTTCCCCGGTGTGGATACGAAGATGCTGATTAAGAATGGTTCGTTGCCTAAAATTTCTGCCACAATACACGCAGCCGTAGGGTTTTTCGTTCGTATGAATGCGCAGATGTTGCGTTAGGTGAGATTGTTGCCGAAATCTTTTACCACACTCTGGACAGGGGTAAGGTCTCGACTCTATGTGTATGCAGCCATGCTGGAGGAGAGTGGATTTTTGCTTGAATTCTTTTTGACAAATGGGACAACGCACGTAAAGTGGCATTCCTGCTGATCTACCGTGCTGTATCACGTCAGGTAAACATCCCTTGCCTCCACCTTGCTGCTTGATATATTGAAGAGCACCGAAACTACCAGCTCCACCAGTACCAAAAACTGTGTGATTGCCACCTTTCGGATCCTTGAAATAAGCAGGGTATTGTGTCGAATTCGCATCAGGTGCTGGACTAAATGCCCCCGACTGCGTATCCGTGTCTCCGAAGGTAGATGCCACTTCCTCCTTGCCCTCTTCAGGTGGAAAGGGCACGTCCTGAGGCCAGAGCGTCGGTGTCATTCCGTTCTTGAAGATCAGATGTGGACTTACGTCTGCAATGATAAGGACAAGTTTAAGTAATCGAGGGATGACAAGTTTTCGAGAACATATTAGTTTGCTGAATTCATTATTACTTTTAATGGCATATTTATCCGAGTATCGTTTCGAAAAAAACAGAAGTGTGGCTCATGTTATTTAATGCTGATCCGCGTTTCCAAAGAGTTGAATAAAGAGAAGACTTTCATCCTGTTCCTTTCTTACGATCACTCGTTTTGAAGAAGATATCCTATCAAGAAACCGAGACTCCGGCGCGTAAGACAGACACGATGTAGACTTTACGCGGAGAAAAAGTATGAAAAACAGGAATTGAAATTTAAAAAAAAATGAGAAAACCTATTCGTGATTGTTTTACGATGGGCCGAGGTCCACCTCCTCCACCTTGATACAAGGAAATGTGTTAGGAGAGCAGAGAGGTCTACTAGAGATGTTAATATGCCGGCTTGAGGATTGGTTGGTGATAGGATTGGTCAAGCTCTCTTCAACATGAACTGTTTCAAGAGAACGGGAGATCAATTCAAATAAAGGAAAGAGCAGAAGAATCGGAAAGGTGCGGAGTAGAAATGAAGGGAGGCTCATCTATCTCACAGCTCACCAGCGCCCCCGCGTCCAGCTCAACCATTCTTACCCTTAGTCTGCCCTTACTACGGATTTCTCCTCTTTTGATGCTGAATGTTTGAGCTTACAGGAGCGATGGGTCATGAATAATTGCTTAGACAGGTCAAAGAGGAAGAGTGGATCGAGAGGAGTGATCAGTGAATCTATGTATGTTAGCAATTTGGTTGCTGCTAGAGCAGTAAGAAGCTGTGGGTGGGTCAGTGTGGTTGTGGTGGACGCCCTCTGGGAGTCTGGGAGGCAGAGAGAAATGCTCGCCTTGGTGTGTGCGGACGTGCTGATTCAGGATCGCCTTCTGACGGAAGTGTTTTCCGCACTCCGGACATTGGTATGGCTTCTCACCCGAGTGGATGCGCAGATGCTGGTTGAGGATGGCACGTTGCCGAAAAGTGCGCTCGCAGTATGCACACGCGTACGGCTTCTCATTAGCGTGTATGCGCAGATGTTGAGTGAGATGTGACTGTTGACGAAACCGCTTCCCGCACTCTGGACATCCGTACGGCCGACTGTCCGTGTGGATTCTCTCGTGCTGAAGTAGTGTCGACTTTTGCTTGAAGTCTTTTCCACAGGTCAAACACTTGAATAATCGAAGATCACTATTGGAACCCTTCCCAGACTTTCCGTTCTGCTGGACGATGTCGGGTAACCCGGTCGCCATATTCGGCGCCCCCGGACTCGCGTATTGATGAGGATCGAGACCAGGCCCTCCATCTCCTTGGCCGAGAGACGTGAGCATAACTCCAGGCTGTTTCAGATAGTGCAAGGCAGAGAAGCCACCAGGTGTGAGCATGTGAGGTGGCACAGATGGTGAGGGATGAGGTCTAGCTTCTTTGAAATAGTGCTGAGGATATTGCTGCAGTTCTCCAGACCCCGGAAAACAATCTGCACGATCGACTTCGTGTGGCGTCAGTTGCTGCTGAGGTGAGTGATCTTGGGGTTGTGTCTGTTGTTGTTGCTGTTGCTGCTGTTGTTGCTGCTGAACTTGTTGCTGCTGTTGTTGTTGCTGCTGCTGCTGGACCTGTTGCTGTGCCTGCTGTTGCTGTTGTTGAGAATTTTGTTGACTGGACTGAATGTCATCGTCAGATGGCGTGAGGGCCTGAGGCTCCGGGGGGGCCGAAGGGTACGGCGAGGGCACAGGCGAGGCAAGTGAAGGCGGTGGTCCACTCTCCCCTTCGACTGGAGGACCGCAGGCCTGCTGTGGACTACCGGACGAAGAGGAGCCCTGTTGTTGAGGCTGCTGCTGCGCATACAGTCCACCGTCCTGGAGAGATCCCGGCCCAGGGCCCCACTGGCCTTGGGGTCTCTCCATATTGTCCTTGTACAACACGTATGGCGCGCCAGTATCTGCAATCACAAGATGAAACAGCATACGTTAGCTGTCGGCCATTTAGCATTGGAGAAAGATCATTAAGGGGTGTACAGTACACAAATTATAGAAAGGAATCTGGGGAGCAGTAACAAGTATAAAATAGAATCAAATTATATCTGAATATATAGTACCAAAAGCATATGTCTGCATCCATAAGTGAATTAAACTAGATTGGGGCAGTCATTCTCTGAAAGCGACAATGTAGAACTCTCAAATGCAGGAAGACATATGACTTTCAGGTACAGTGGAGTCCCAAATAAATCTCAAATCATATAGAAAAGTAAAAAAAGTAAAATGGAAAATAATTTTCTTTAATATTCGATCGCCTCGCATATCTAATAAGTGCTTTTTGTTCTGTTTGTTGAGCTCCAGTTGAAGAAAATGCGTTGAGTGCTTTCTCTCTAATTAAGGCATTGCTATTTCATCACGAGATATAATCGCAGAGTAAATGATCTCAGAATGTGTGGTTTTTAATGTTTTTAATGCCATTAAGGTAGAATAAGATTTATTTGAGACGGTGTATTCATTTATATAATTTTTTAGTGACGAGGATGCCCATTTCCATGCAATGTAAGTCTGTATATTTACAGTTCGACTTTTTGACTTTAGGATAATCTGTTTAGTCTTTAGGTTTAGGGAAATCCCATACCAAAAACGAAGAACAGAGAGAACACATGACTTAAAAGGGAAATGACGTGTCCTTTGAAATTTGAGGGGGAAATTCGAGTTTCCCACTGTATGATACGGTATGATATGGGCTTACCCTGTGAGATGCAGTACATGATTTGTCGAGGCACCTTGAGCCCGGCCGCGAGGCAAGCCGCGAACGAGGCGGAGAAGTTTATAGCCATCTTCGCGAGAAGTCCCCCTCATCCGTAGCTCCCTCTCCCTCTCGTCTTCTTCCACTACTATTTCTAGCTACCCCCGCCCGCCCCAATTGACCTAGCCTGCGGAAAAATATCACACTGTCAAATCCTTCACCAATGTCAAAAAGAGCACGGTTGCAGAAACTACAACCGACCTAATGCAACCAACAGTCTCTAAAGCAACTTGGCGTTTTTGAGGAGACTACAAACGTTATTTACAAGCTGGGGTTGTTAGAATTCACACTCAATAGGAACTTGCAAGGGAGGGGATGATCTTCAGATCTTGGGAAAGTCTGGGATCTGCTTAGAAACGTTTTGCTATTCATTTCACTCTTACAAAGGTCCAAAGGCCCAAGATTGGGTCAGACTTTGACAAATTGGTACCAAAATTTGACCACTTTAGTTGTAAATTTTGTTGTACTTGAATAAGTATTTTATCAATCATTAGAGCTCAATTTTCGCAAATGTCTTATTCTGAGTGTGACGCTTGAGACGTTGAAAACTTTGCTTGAAGTTAGCAATCAGTTACATATACTGTAAAGATTTAAAGAAATACATGATTTGAAGGATGGCGATTGATGATTCGAACAAGTGAGCTGACTTTGTACAACTACAATAGTGATCGATGTATACTCTTTCCACTTTAGTGTTAACGATTGAGTAACTTGCATTACGTATTCGCAAAGCACTGGTTACTCTGAAAATGTGTTTACTCTATCGTGCGATGGAAGTTTCATAACGAAAATATTGAAATCTCTGAATTAATGATTTGATTGTTTTTAAAAGGTTTCGCTCTGAGTTCACGAATATTGAAATACATATGAGTTATTAATGTTCATTAACCGAAGTTTTGACAAGCATTTACAGATCAATTGGTGCGGCAAAGTTGAGGGGAGAGGTCGTCAGTTCTGGTTTGTGAGGGGAGTCGTATATTCGAGAGGAAAGGGAACCTAGCAGATCAGTGATCACTACCTTAAACAGCCCATACGTTCTGGAAAGCCTTCAACTTTGATCGCCGATATCTCAAGCCGGATAAGGTTGAACTTTTCGTTGCCAGTTGCCACACGACTTTCGATCATCTGGACGATATCTCAGTTCTCCTGACTGGAACTACTTTCTTGCGAGGACAAAAGAGAACAAAAGAGATGATTTATTCGACCTTGGAAGGATTGGGTGGAGTCCATTGAAATGATCGGTGAAAAAAGCTCAGTATTAAGACATTTAAGATGGTTTGATGGTTTCCTATTTTAGTTGTTTAAACTCTTTTTCACTTTCCTCAAGTTGGGTATAAGGGAAAATTCTCATCTTTGGTCCGCTTAACATTGACTTCTATCAAAAGAGCTCTTGAACTTGACCGGATTGAATAATGGCACCACTTAGGGTAAAGTATGAAGCGATAAAGTCCGCGCGCAATTTTAAAAGGAAAGTAGCGGTTAGCGGTTGAACTTTCAGAATTATTTCCACGAGTTTAAGATTTCTCTGCAAGCTTCAAACATCAATATTAAGGTAAGTGAACTAATTCAGCAATAGTGGTTGATTGTTGTCATACAACTTTTTTAATAGACACGTTATCGATTTTGACTGGAGTTTATAGAGAAACTTTGGATCATGATATTAGCACAATTTCAATAAAATAAGACAAATTAGAGAAGCTATGGTAGTTGACAGTGATTTTTTTGTGAGAGTTTTTTCTTCAAGATTATAGTCCATGCCCGAAGCACCGAACTAAATTCTTCCACCCGATTTGCTCTTGTTAATCGAAATCTTTCTTTAATGCGTCAATCAGACAGGATCAGCTTTCTACTTGATATACTCATTTACATCTCGTAATTTCTCGATTTCTTGTAGAGATTGGGATAAGTAAATCGCAAAATAAAAATACTTAAATTAAAACCTTTAAATTAAAACCTTTGAATTCTCCTAGGATTTAAAAAAAGTATTCGGGTGCATCAGATTGATTTGAAATTAGGTCCTAGGTGTCCCTTTTTTGGATAGAAATTTTTCTTTTTTTCATGTGGGTAACCAAATACGGTGCTGAAAAATGATGGTATCATGTTACAAGTTACAGCGCGCGTTACAACGACGACAAGCACTCTGGATAAGTGTCAGAAGTCAAGGAGGAAGACCCGACTTCAGGACTAACTGCGTCTAGCGCTTTTTTCAGCTTTACGTTCCCCCGTCGTTATTTTTAACGTCGACGGACAGAGCGGAACTGAACGACGCTGAGAAACGCGAGGCGCGCCTCTTTCGCGCAGCTACGCTCAGCAGAGTTTTTAAGATATTTTTCTTGTGAACGACACTTTCGTAGACTCTTTTTAAACTGAATTACAGTTCATTTGAACAAGAAGACTATTTCAGGATCATTGACACAATTTTAGAAACACAAGATATACTAAGCTCTTTCTTACGTCATATATTTAATCCAAAGAGTAACCGGGGGCAAACGGGGCAAACTTAACCATCGGGGCAAAGTTCTTAATGTAAATAAATCATTTGGTTATTTAAAATGACACTGTTTTCCTGCTTTAAATAACTCTCTCTTATAGATAGAAGATGCAATCATTCCCTGGATGTTAATGAAAGTGAAATTGTATGAAAAAAATTGCCTCGAAAATTGCGAAAAAACTGTTTCACCCCGAAAAATGAAAAGCTGATTGAAAATAGATATGTTTATGGAATAAATGCAGGAGTTATTGTAGTGAAAGTATATTCCTACTATATTGCATTTATACCCAATGTTGTGACTTTATCGCCATCTAAATCGTCTCTTTCCTTGAAACAGTATTATCACAAGACATTGCCGAATGCGAATATTTACTCTGCTATATTTTGCTATAAATAACACTTAAAATGCAAATAAATTAAAGACAAATAGTCGTCTGACAACCGGTCTAGTTTCTGTGAAATGCGTCATTTTAGTTTTGTGCCGTCATCCGCATGGTAAGTAATAAAAAGTTTTCTGCTGCACCAAAATGAATGTAACCGGTTTTTGAAATTTTTAAGTAAAAAAGTAACGAATCATTTGCATTGAGTGAAGAGCTGTGCAAGAATCACGAATATTAATTCAATTCTTTTTTGTTATACGAAATTGATGTTTTTTCTGCAAATAGTGAAAGAGCCATGTAAACATTATTTTCTGTCTTAGAATCTTTAACTAAAATTAGTATTATTATAATAATCGAAGATAGATAAAATTTAAATTTTTTACGCATTTTTGAAATTGATGAATTTTTTAAAGCAGAAGAGACATTTTTTTAGAATAACGAATGAAGAATAACGAGTAGTTATGATTTTGAGAGACTGTGAAGCCAGTGGTAAAGAAGGCGTTAGCTTCTCTGATAAGATAAACTAATGAACTTACGAATTTAAGAGTTATATTCTTTTCTGCACGTATGTTCGACTTGACCTCTTAAGAAACTCTCTATACAGAGAGGCAAGACATATGTGTATTGACAGCTTACAATATGTAATCTGTGATACTGTCGGCGAAAGTAGATGGATTTTAGTAGCTAAAGATTTACCAGCAAAGTAGCAACTGTCAGGTAAATAAAAAAAAATGCAGGTGGAAAGGCGGTAGAAAGTTACAGGTCGCCCTACGACAGTGAATTGAAACTTAAGCAAATTATTTGAAGGAAATTACGGCATAAATCAATCATGTCGCTTAGATCATTTATTGTCATCATATAGAGAGACATTTTGAGTTCAATCGATACTTTTCTTTATTTTCATGATAGATTTCTATTTATTAACTTGATTCACGAAAATCTCAAATTAAAAAAATAATATCATTATAAGGCTCTTAAATCTCAAAATGCCGGACAAGTACATTAAATGCCAGAGAAGTTTATCAGAAGTTTGACCTTGCCTTATTGTGTATTCACCATAAGGAATGAATGCGAAGCACGCGTAGTGGTTTATCTTGTCTGAAGAAAAGAAAGTCAAGGTTTATTTTTGGTCCCCCACGAATCGTTGAATTAAAATTCTTGAAGACAAATACTCGCATAATTATTTACAAATTACAATAAGGATAAAAGTCCAATTTTTCAGTTTTTCATAAGATGAACATTCTAAATGATTAAAAATAAGGATAGGAGGCAATATGGCTTGGTGGTATTAAGGTGCAAGGTTGATTTCCAGTTTTTTAGCCACATCGCGGGTTCGAATTCCAATGAGGAAAAGTTTTCCCTTGGTATACAATAGATTAATGACCGCGTGTTGATGCGGCTATAAATAAACCTTGAAAAAATGACTATCATATTTTAGTTATTAGCATTAATTGCATCAATTATTTTTTTTCGAGAAACTTGTTTGAAACTAGAAACGCTTAATTTACATTGTTTATTCTTTAGTACAATGACACTGAAATATATCAGAACTATCGGCTTCTTTTCCTGCAAATAATTAAGTTGAGAAATTTATATGCATAGTTCCAATATCATTCAAAATGATATCGCCAAGTTATTCGATAAGAATGAGTTATGAACTTGAATCCCTTGCTTCATAATTAGATCAGCAGAAACTTTCACGGAAATTGGTATCTTGACAAAATCGATTTATGTTTCCTAATCATCGATTACTTTTCAGTTTTCACATTGTAGAATACAGTACAACCTCCCTAAGAGCGACCTCGATAAGAGCGAAAATGGCCTTGATGAGCTCGGACGCTTCCCCCACTACAAAGCCTACTCACGGTGACTCACGCTGCCTCGAGAATTGGGCGCAAACCCCGAAAAGAGCGAACAGCCGAGCGCAGCTTAATTTCAGTTTTTTCTCATTGAAAATGGTTTTTTATTAAAATTATTTTTCTTATATTTGCATGCAATAATTCGTATATATATTTTAAAGGTTGTTGATACTTCTAACTCCTATATAGTACAAGGCAGCTTTATTTTTATAAAACTTTTAAGAAAACAAAATTATAATTTCATTTTAAATTAAAATACATATAATATGTTGAAATATTCTCAGTTTTATTTTTGAATATATTGTGTGCAAAAAAGTTTACAAATTTTAAATAATTTTAGAGTAATTTCCGATACTCTGTGAGTAATGAACTTTTAAAATATATTATATGTATTTATTATGTATTTATACGTATTTAATCAAAAAGACGCTACGTTTTCATCACCGCGGGCCGCTCGCTCTATTTGAGGTTTCGTACTCAAACACACATTTCGCACACACGCGCAATTTCCGAGCTCGACGCCCAGTAGTGGGGGCCCCCTATTTCTCGGAATTATTACCCCTAACCGCCCATGAGTTCGCTCTTAGGGAGGTTGTACTGTATCTTATGTACGTCTGTAATCATATTTTGTTTCCTGTTCATCAATAGCGACGCAATTTTTTTAAAAAAGTGATTCGTATAAGTTCTGATTAGCAAAGTTTGATGTTTATTGAAATCGAATGGCGTCGCTAATGTGAGATGCTTTATAGCTGCGATATATACGAAAGAAATATAAAAGGCTTCTCGCGCCATCGTAAGGAAGTTGACGGGGGTCTCGGTTACTGGCCGGGATTCTCTTTGCCTCTTTTTACGTTGATTTTTCAGGAAATGCTGCTCGGAACGGGAAGACGTCTTTACGATTTGTTTTGGCGGCTCAAGCGCAGCAGGGACAGACACGCAATGACTCCTGCGCAGGCGCAGCTTTTTCGTCGAACGGTATTTTTAAAGATTTTCCTTTCCGTGGTCGCTATAGGTTTAAACGGGCGAGCCCGCAAGAACCATTCACGTTCATCGTGAAATTAAATTTACCAACTTTCCTCCAATTTCCTATACCGTCTTCCCAATATTTATTATTTCAGAAAATGGCTTTCAAACTTTTAACGGGTTTTAAACAATTAAGCGAAAGTGTCAAGAACTCCAAAGTGTTTTTGTTATGCTCTCATTTTAGCTGTTTTTTATATTGCAGAATGCTTTTATATATCTTCATAAATAAAGTACTAGAGAATTTGTTTGAGAAATGCACTTAGTCGTAATTGTCAGAATTTAGGCTTATCTATTTTTTCCTTCCAAGGGTGAATTTTTGTATGGACCACATCCAATAATGAAATTATGTAAAATAGCTAAATATGAAATTTTTTAAGTAATACAGAAGGTGTATGTTTGTATGTATGTTTCGCAACTTCCTTGATATATTAATAAATGAATATGAATTATGAATTTGTTTTGGTTTTTTAATCAAGAGAAAAAGAAGCTTCATGATTAAACATAATAAATTTCTCTGTAAGTGACGCAAAATCTCTATTTAAACAGGCTTTTTTATTTCTAAATAATAAACAGTGTTTATTTTTATCTTCTAAGTGTGAAGATGTAATCTAATCGTAAAATCTATCGCAATTTTAATTTAATGTGTTTGAGGTAAAATTGTCTAACTCATAATTCTTACTTCCTCTATCCAAAGCGACCTAGAATGGACTCGCTGAAAAACTGCGATTTATCTATACAGTGAATTTAAACAACTTTCTTCACTTTCTTATATTACTTGGCAATTATGTTTTTGCAATTGATATTTTTCCGCCCCTACATTATCTTTCTTGCTATTGTGCAATGTTGTATAATGGTTTAATACGTCAGCAATGTAAAGAATAAAAGATGCTGTATCATCAAAATTCAAAATCTGTTTATCTCTTAAAAAACAAATATTACATATTGCTTGAATGTACAAAAATGATCGAAAATCAATTTATTTTTCCATAAAAGTATGTAGGAACTGGAAAAAGAATCAGAACGAATCCAACTTACTTCATAACATATCATTACGATAATGTAATCATAAGTTATAGGTCTTTTAACAGCTGCTACTGTCTTACCCTTTGCTTTTAGTGTAAAATGATTGTAAGAGAGCATTGAGCTAAAAAAATGACAAGAAACTCTTCCAGAGCATGTATTGAAATAATGATCTAATTCCTTGAGTCTTTTTTATGATGCTGTGCTTGGATGCAAAAATATTTGCTTGACAAACAATCGGAGTCAATAGGAAATTTACTTTTAAATTTAGATTGGTATAAACTCATATTTCTTATGGCAGCATGCGTTTAACGAAATTACAGTTTCATTACTTCTGTTTATCACCCTCGGCGTCATTTACAGAATTTACACTTTCAACGCAGAGATAGGATCTTATCCTCGGATCTACCCTTCATAGATGGAGCGTCCTGTTATCTGTAGAAGTATCTGCTTTTTAACTGTATACCATCATGGAAACGGATTGTTCATCGGGGCAATAAAAAAATACGCATAAAAGCGAAGATCGAAGAGAGTAAATTATTGTCTGTCGCTGGGACATTCTGTCTGATAGGATATTTTTGTCAGAGGCTGTACCTACATTCGATGCGGGTTTCGTGGCGCGTCGAAGCAAAGAAACCTGTTTTTCGACGAATCGAGAGACCCTCTGGACCCATGGCTTTGGCTTTAAGCACCTACTGCAACAGCCACAAGGTGAATGCGATTTTCTCAACTTTATCACGAACGGATTCGACACTCCTTTTTAATCGAAAAATTAATTACTCAATTGAATGACGTAATCTGAATTCGCAGCATCCAAAGTAATTTATGATTTTTTAATTATTAAAAGCATTATACAAAAGTCATTTTCAGATTGACAATGACAGGTTAGATTTATGGTTGCGAATCACTTAGAAAGAAACAGAACTATGTTTATTTCTAAGAATTCAAAATTTACGCGCTCAAAATTTAAATTAAAATCAAAATTAAAATTAAATATACGAATGAAGTTTGAATGTTTTATCTTTTTTTGCGGATGCTGTACTGCAAAAGAAATATGCCATTATCGTATCATAGAAACACAATATCGCATAAAGATAGCATATATCGCATATGTCGGTTATACATGACTCAACATGTGCACGTGAAATATGCCCTCCACAAAAAAATACTACAGGAATGATGATGATGATATTTTTTTTAATCTTGTACTTATGCGAAAACACTTGTCTTTTCATTCCCTGGCGAAAGTTTTGGATAGAAAAAAATCTATTCTCTTGAATCCGAAGACGAACTAAAAATTCCTATCCGAAACAAGAATTCCTATGCGATTTAATCCAAATTCAACTGAATCTGATTTTACAAGGATTCCAATTCAAATGAATCCGACCTAATCCGATGTCGAATTGAATCTGTATCCGAAGTTGAAAAACAAGAATGAAAATCTGATTGAATTCCACCAAATCCGATTTTAAAAGGATTCTAATTTGGTTGAATCCGCACTAATCCGATTTTGAAACAAGCAATTCAATCCGACTGAATCCGACCAAATCCAAGATTAAACAAGACGATAATCCGACAGAATCCGATTTTAAAAGGATTTTAATTATGTTACAAAAACGATGTTAATCCATAACATGGAAATTATCATTTTTCGCACATTTATTAAGTTTGACTCACTGACCACTTTTTGTGGTATTGCTTTTTATTTGTAACATAATTGGAAAGGAAATCCATTCTTTTTATCCAAGTACATAAAAAAATTTCTCATCGCGGACCTTTTTATCGCTATAGATATGAGAGTGCAAAGTGAAGACAAATCTGCTGGCACATGCCCGAATTCGTCGATAAAGGACCGCAGAACAGAATTTATTTCACGAACCGTCTGCCAGACCAAATGTCATTCAGTAGCGCGCAAATATAATATTTATTTCTCAATTAACGGATCCAAAAAATTTGTATCTGACTGACTGAATTAAATGGCTAATTTATGAATGATTAATCAGATGCTATAAATATGTACATTGCACATTGCTCTGAAATTTCAGACGTCTATTCTGACTAATTTTGTTTCTTTCGATTTTTTTTATTAAACAAAAACCTCCCTTAAGCAATCATTTTGTTAATTTCTGATAGACAAGACTGAAAATTGGAATTCGCAACCAAAATTCAGAAGCAAATTTGAATTCTGATTCTAAAATATAAAATTCAAATTTCTTACGTAAGGAAACTGAATACATACAAACAAAACTATTGGAATTAATTGTGATTTTACAAAGTGGACCTTGAGTTGCGAATAAGAATGTCTATTGTAGCGCGCAGTATTTTTTTATTGTTTTTTTTCCGCTTCGACCGGTTGCGTAGGTTAAATTCTAGTCATTCAATGTCACCTGCCTCAGCCTAAAAACAAGTGGCTACCTGAACACAACACACGAATCAAGATCCAAATCCAATCGACGTCCGGCGCGGCGCCGCGCTCATAACAACTTTTTTCACTTCTTTCATTTCTCTGGTCGATTTTCTTCCCCACGTCTTTCCCCTTTTTTGATACAGTAATAACGAGAGTAATAACACATGCAATTATTACTCGAGTGGGATCATTATGATTATTACTTATCGTCCTCGTTAATTTGGAAAAAATTAATGACGCACTTCTCAAGGCCGGATTAACTGCAATTGTGTGACCCTCACTCAATACGTCCTGCAATTTTTAATGCACGTTTTTTTCGCTATTTAGAATAAAGCTGATTACTAACTTTCAAACTGCCTTTGAAGTTTATCAAAATTATTTAATTTCTTCAGGACCAAAACTTTTTAAAAGTGATCTTTTTTTCAAATGCAGACTAACGAGTTATAACTATTTTAAAACGCTCGGATTTATACCACGGTCGGTCCCCTTAAATTTCTTTCAAACTTAAGTATTAATAGAATTTCTTGCAGACGTTTATTTTATTTATTTTACAGCTTCGATGATGTTTACTGTCATAATTTAAGAAAGCTAAAAAACGAAGTAATATATTTTTTCTAAATATGGAGGATTTTTATCTTTTATTCAAATATACTGTAAAAAATTTCTTCGAGAAAATTCCTTAAAATTGTTGGGACGTTCGGTAAAACTTTCCAGAATTTTTCCAAATGCAGAGAAAATTTTCCAAAATTTGTAGGGAATTTCGAGACGATTTCGGAAAATTCTCTAAAATGTTGGTAAAATTCATTTTCCCAAACAAAAATGTGCTTACTCCCTAAGAAGTTGAAGGGAAATTTCCCGAAATTTGTTTACTGTATATTTTTATAGTTGGAGACCCTTTTGCTCTGGAGAATAAAAGATTTTCTTTTTCGCTAATTAGAAATAAAGAAAACAATATCACAGTAAAGGGAATTTTCAAGACGATGGAGCTTGGTCATTGTACTCTATTTCTATTCTTAGCTGACAGTCACTTTGAAGTGCTCGCCACGATGCGCGTAAGTCGCTTGATTGCTTGAAGACCGTCTACTATCCGACCACTGCCAACATTATTGCACGCATTTACATCTTAGCGTATCTGATACTTTGAATGGAAAAAAAGGAAAACTCTTCAATCACCAACGATCCGTAAACAATCTTCAGTACTAATCAAAGTCCATCATTACTCTGAGTAACTATCTAAAACAACAAATATTCACATTTTTCAAGCTATATACAGTTCTAAAAATAAATAATAATTATTACTATATTTTAAAAGACTATCTTTCAAGAAAGTAACCACATCTTTTGAGCTCTGAATGAGAAATACATCACGAACTAGACCCACAATTTCATAATGACTCAGTGACATTTCCTATTTCGTTTTTACTCTCTCAAAATTTTACTATTCTCAAAATTCAGAAGTCTCTAGTCTGAATTGAATAAAAAATTTAGGGAATAGAAAGTAGAGCGACTTTCGAGTTTAAAAAGTTTTAAGTTCTACAACTCTATGTGTTTTTAATTTTATTCTAATTGATTTACGGAATAGGGAGAGTAACGTAATTTTAACGTAGAATCCTGAGTTCATATTTACGAAAATAAACAGCTTTCGAAATTACAAGTGTCTTCCTGCGTTAGTAGTGCAGTGACTTGGGAATATTTGTCATGGAGTTCTTTTTTCGCGCACAAAGACCCTTCTACGAAAATAACTTTGCACGCGTACGCATACATCCAATTTAACGTAGCGCATCACTTCGGATGTTCTTATATGTGAAACATGCATTTCACTTTTATGCTCAACATTTGATCAAATTTTAAGTTTTAGACATAGTAAATTAGAGTATTATCAGAGTATAGTTAGTAAATTAGAGATTATAAGCCAATCACAACATTTTTTGTAACTCGACTAAAAAGAGTTAAGTAAAAAGAGTTAATTTCCATGGAGTTAGTTTTTTAAATGACCCACATCCAATTCAATAATTCAAAAGAATTAAATCATCACTTCGAAGATTCGTTGAAGATATAGTACTATTTTTGTAACATTACGTAAGAAAATAAGATAATCAATGTAAATTTAAGACAAATGCAAGATATTCAATAACTTAACTTCTGACCCACCAAAAAGTGAATGAAATTTTAATCATTTTAACATTGGCCGGTTCAGAATCAGACAATTATAAACATTAAGCGTATATATGATTTTAAATGGGATACACGACAAATTGAACAATTTCAATTAACAGGATGTCGATTTCACGATTGATTTCAAACTCTCGGGATTTTCCGGTCAATTAAGAGGCATTTATTTATAATTTGTTGAATGTTGAAGTATATATATATATTAAACATTTATTTACCATAATAGACACTCCTCGTATCCCAATGAAAAATTTTATTATTAAAAGTATTAATTGTTAAAATTGTCAACTTTTCCATGAATGATTGTTTGAATACAAACGAATGCACCAGATTTAATTTCAATTTGCTCACTTTTATTATATTATGTATTATTTTCAAAGGGACTTTTCTCGGCCGGTTTATTTATTTATATATTTTTATACTTTTTGTCGACACTGCTGAGAAAATAAGTGTGCAGTATATTTTTTTCTTTGATTACTACTTTTTTATAAGAGGCAGAGACAGGAGGTAAATATAGAGTGTGCAGTAGGGTGTTTCAAGAAAACCTATTTTTGAAATTGAATACCCAGACTTTGAGATGCAATTTTCTAGCATTTTTTGGAAAAAGTTAAAAATCGGATAGAAGTAGTCAATTTAAGTTTTGTACCGTAAAAATTCGACTGTTTGTACCAAAATTTCGGTACGAATATTCAACCCTTTTCCACCCCTATATTTGTATCGAAAAAACCAGCTATTCATACAGAAATTTCGGTACGCAAATCACTCTATTTTTTGGAAAAAGAGTCAACCTTATAATATTATAAAATTTAAGGTATCATTTCCTTACAAGGATTTGTGTGGAGGCGGGAAGATCATTGAAGTTAACTTGAATCCCCTTCATCAAATTTTTTAAAAAACATTTTTCTTGAAAATTTACGAAATTATAGTAGCAAGCTATAAATAAGATTTGTTCTAAATATTACCCGATTGACTTCTCCTCTCACACAAGTTATTTCGGTACAAAAAAACATATAGGTTTTTTGATTTGAAGAAAATTGCAGCCTTGTAAAATGAAACACCCTAGTAAGCAGTGTTGGATAAAGATATGAAAAACTTAATTATATTTTGTTTTGATCAACTCATCTCATCTCATTCCCCGATCTTTATTTAAGTGTGAATGTCATAAAAAGCAGTGAAGTGTCAAATGAAAATGATGCTTTTGAAAGTCAAAAACTGTCTCTAGAAGAGGATTCAAATAAGCTTTCCACTAATGTCTCAACGCAAGCTCATTTAAGCTTTTCATGTTTACTTTCCTAAATTAAATTACATTGATATTCTACATTTCTGTCTCTTTTAATATAACTTGCAGAATTTGATTTCCAACATATCAATTCGTTTCATATTATCAGCTGTTAATAATATCTCTATTAGTGCAATTTTGAATTAATTTAACTAAAAACCTTAAATGAAGCTAAACTCTTAACAAAGTAATTCAATAATGGAATGGAAATAAAATTTAAATTGAGTGTCTAATTAATATGTTCTCCTTATTTCGACCATTTGAAAGTTTAACTAAAACGTACATTATCATATCAGAACTGTCAAAATAAACTCGATAAAGATAAGGAATAGGAATTCATTGATCGAAAATCTCGATCATTCGAGAAACTCATTCTTACGAGATGAGATGAGATTTAAAAAAAGCGAATCATTCTCATTGATCATTTCTCGTATTTCTCGCTTAAATCCAACACTGCTGTGCAATTCTAAATGTTCTCCAAAATAGGGACCAGACTCTGGGAGCTGTCACTGAGATTGTCGTTGATTACCAGTAAGACACTAGTATTATCCATCCAGCCTGCAAAGTTTCTAGACAAGATTGCAATAATTTTCGGCACACTTTATTCTCAACTTCGGCCCACTGTTGCACTGAATAATCACAGGAACAATAAATGATTGCACATTCGCGGAGCAATGCTTCTCGTTAGCAGTGCTTGATTCACGGCGTGAACCAAGGTCGCGAACCGGCGACAAGACAGCAGGCAATTGTCGATTGCAATCGTGCATCAGGAGAAGAACGACGAGAACAGAACGATCAACGACGACGAGAAGAACGGTGGCACGTGTCTAGGGAGCGTTTCAGCGTTGGCACATAGGCGTAATCTAGCTGGCATAAACGTATGTAGTGGCTGCGTGCACGTAGGTAGATAGGCTGGTGATAGGCTGGTAGGCTGGCAAAGTTGCAAAAGAGTGGCAAAGAAGAAGTCGCACCAGCGGACCGGCGGACGGACCATCGCACCGCTCACCCCATTGGTACCGCACCGCATGTACGCACGGGTGCCGAAGTGGTAGCGGCGAGTTGCGGTACGGCGAGGGCGGGAAAATTCAAAGTCTCGCGCTTAGCGAGGCTCAGCGTGTAGCCGTCCCGGTTTTGTTGGGGTTGTTTTGCAAAACGAATCAAGCCGGGTGGGTGGGGGTTGGGCGGGAGGGAGGATCAGACGGCAGGGGGCGTTTGAATGGGCTGCGGGTGGCAATAGCGGGCAAACGTCGTGGTCGAGGGTCCTGTGTCCAAACGAAGAGCGGAATGTGTTTTCGCCGACGGGGATGTACTCACCGGAATTGTAGTATTCCTTAAAGTAGCGTGTCGCTGCGCGCTGGACAATCGAGTAATACAAGTTCACGTACGACGTCGACTGATTCTGTGCGGAGAGCGCCATTTACACCGGCTTTTTAACGCTTTAGCGTGTTATCGGCGGAACTCGGGGTCTACGTTGAAATTTTTATTGTATTCCGTTGCGTGGCGCGGTTGGCCCGCGTGCGTGCGAGCGAGCGGGCGAACGTGCGTGCGTGCGTGCGTGCGTCTCGCGGCGGGCCGTTTTTTGCGGACGGTTACAACACAGGGTGACTCGATTTCACATGCCGGTTCGGGCAATCCGCGACGGCAACGACGGACTTGTAATCTCCGGTCTCTTTTGGTACCCGCGCCGGTAGACAAACTCGGTAGACTCGGCTGGCCCCGAGTACTCGCCAAGACCGAGACGTCGCAGCGTTGCCACGCTTCCGTCGCCGGCATGCACCAGAGAGGGGATTTCTGAACTGGATTGGGTTTGGGTGGATGGAGAAGAGAGCGAGTTGGGAGAAGAGAGAGGACGAGCGGAGAAGGTTTGTGTGGAACGAGCGACGACGACGGCGGCCGTGCCTGCGGAGAAGGAGGAGAAGAAGAAGAAGAAGAGGAGGCGGAGGAGGTCGAGGAATCGGCCGAACAGTTGGGGGCATGTGGGAAGGGTACGGCCAGGGTGAAAAAGTTATGTTCGTCGGACCTGCGGTAGGGGTTTGATGCCTCGTCGTGACGGGACAGGAGGGCGAGGGGCGTCCCGCCGATCCCGCGGCGACGACGCCGGTATCGGCGGGGCAGAGGGGAAGGGACGTGTGGTGCCGGCGGACGGCGGATGTGGGACGTGGTGGGGGAGGTAACGCCGCCGCGGCGGTAGGACTTTGGGAGGGAGAGAGCAGAGGGATTCCCCAGTTGCTCCACCGCGGCATACCCCTCGATGCGCGCTGCGCCGTTGCATCGTGCCACGGGCACGACTACCTCCGAGTCACACGGTATGCTCGTGCCACGAGTACGAAGCCTCTCCCAAATCAATATCACTCGTCTAAAAAAGCAGCACCTGTAATCGCACTTCCGGAATTTCGCGTCTCCGCTGCCTCTACTTTTTGCGTACGGCCACCCTCGCCCGCGTTCAACATTGGATCTCCTGATTCGCTCCTTGCTGGCTAGGAGGCTTCGAGTTACGTTGAGTCAGGTCAGGTTGGACTTAGACTCTTCTTGTTAGACTGATTAGGGACCCGCACGTTTCATTTCCCGCCAAGAATCTTTGACAGAGGAGATGCTGTTTGGTCCTCATCACATATATATAATGTATTATATATATGATGTATATATGCATATGATATGCGCAGCTGCTGGACCCATTTGATGATTTTCACTATGCATACCGGTTTGATTCAAACCCTTTCTCGTCCCTCTTTGCCCCTCTCATTTTTCGGCAGTAACGATGACGAGACAGGGAGGAAGGCGTGGGTCTCACATTCCTCGATATACAGCGAGGTGACCATGTTTCAGCCCACTGACTAAATGCACGTGGTATTTGAATCTCTCGATTTTTGTGCATCAGCATTCAGAGATTTCTTAAATTTTCATGTATACTGCTTTCCTCTATGACGAAAAGTGAGACGATAAACCTTTCAGACTCATTTGTAGGGGACCGAGAGATTGCAGCAGGACAATGATGCAGGATTATGTACGGGTATTCAAGATATTGAATTTTTTGTGATCCTCTTGAATGAAAATAAAAAAAATCATCACGTACTTTGCTGTCCATCATTCGTACGACAGTACAAAAGCTTTGATCAGTCACGTGCTGCAACGCTTGAGCACAAAGTTTGAATTTCTTTGCTTTTTCTCTCTTATTTATTGCAAAGTAATGCAAAAAGCGTATCTAGATAAGGACGCACTACAAGCTTAATCTAGCGGCACGGATGCCGCTCAAGATGCAAATCTAACGGCAGATTTCAGTCACACTTCCTGTCTATGAGAGCACCGTTCGTTGGTGATAGAAGTTTAAGAAATAATATTTCAACTGATCGTGTTGAATATACTGGATCATTTAGAAAACTGATATCAAGATCCAGATCCCAGTTTCTTTTTTATCAAAACGTTTATCTGTGGGTTGGTGAATTAATTCTGATGAATAAGTGTAAATGCTTCCTCTCTAAGTATATTAAAAGAAATAAACATGTCAGTATTTGAGTCTTATCCTTGATTAATTTCACACAAGAAGATTAAAATCAAAAAGCCGGAAGTTGTGCACTTCATATTCTATGTATATATTAACCTGCATTAGTGACCTATACACAAAAGCAAGTTTAGTATACATAACTTTACCTCAACAAAGTTCAGAAACTGGCGGAACTTTACTATACATATAAGTCATCGGATTTGAATAATTGTGAAGGTCCACGCGGGCGCGTAGTCTGTCGATTGTAGTTTAAGGGAGTTATGCTCTTATGATATCTGGACCTATTATGCGAATTTCAAAATCTATATACAATTCAAGAAACTGAATTTTTTCATTTTTAAAAATATATATATATATATGGTAATCCAAAATCTTTATTCAATTTTGACATATATATCAATGCATATCCAAAAAATTGGAGGCCACATTTTATGAATATAGTTGCTTCTTGTGTAAGACGTAAGCACATTTTACTGCCGCAAACGTTGGACGCTTGCAGTCCTGCATTATCGTCCAAACCTAAAATCGATACCGTGCTGGAGAAAAACGTCGGTGAATTTTCCAGAAGATAAATGGCCGCTCATTGGAAACCCTTCCACCTCTGCTCCTGCCTATTCTCCCCGAATCCTATTCACGTCGTGCTCCTCTTCCTCTCGTCCTTGTACAGATCCTCGTGATCCTGACTCGCTCATGGTCTAAAGTTATTCGTTGTTATCGGGTATCACCAGGAGAATTCGACAAACGTGAAAATATTGACCTTCCAGTTCTTTCAAGAGAAATCCGGCTGAATTTTTAGTTTTAATTGATCCCGTAATTAAACTTTCTAGAAAATCCTTCAAGTTGTCATCTGATTAGATAAATTAAGTATACATAAATAGAGCAAAGATGTTGGATGAATTTTAATACACACATTTCTTCCAACTGTGATTTTCCCCTACAGGGGATCCTAGACAGGAACTCATCAATTTCCTCTGAATAAAATCTCATGTCCTATATAACTTGTCTCTGCATACAATAAAACTACCTTTGAACCTATGACCTGCCACAAAATTTTTGTACATATAAACTTATGATTTGTTTCTATATACAATAAACTCCTACCTTTGAACTTATAAGCTACCCCTGCGAAAAATACCACCGACCTGCCTCAACTAAAAATTCTTGTACATTTGAATCTATAACAACAAAATGTTTCTTTCTGAAGCAGGTCATAAAGGAACCGTGGAATTCGATTTATGTAGAAATACACCATAGGTTTAATCATCTAGAGTTTAATGTAGAATTCAATTTAGGGGCATGTCATACCCGTGTAGAAATTTTGCTGTGGCCCCTATCGGGCCCAGATCGGATGATTTCAGATCGGTGATGGAACGCTGAACCAGACCGGGCCCAGATCTGGCTCGATCGTGCTAAGTCTGGGCCCGATCGGGACAGATCTGGGCCCGATCAGGTTCTGCGTTCCATCACCGATCTGGGCCAGGTTTGGGAATTTCTGCACGGGTAGTTTCGAAAGTGGGACTTCCAGTCAGGGCATGTCTGTATATAGTTATCTTCAGTAGGACAGTGCAGAAGAATTTTCTAGTGTGGACACAAATAAGATGACCTAATATTAATACATGTATTAATAAATTTTATTAATTAATGCTTGCTCTATAAGAAAGCAAAGTGTTGATTAAATGAGCTGAAAAGTTAATAAAACTTCACAGCTAGTTTAAAAGGTGTTCTAATAATAATGAGGTGACAACCTATAATTATATTACGACATGCATCAGTCTATCTTATACAAGAAAGTTGAGACCGCGTCCTAAGATGACACTCCTGCAAATAAGAGTACCGCAATGCATTAGTTCGCTACACTTTAGATATAAATACGCCAGAGAGGGCAAGGAACCACAACTTCTCACTAGCTAATTCTTAAGCAGTTAAGTTAAGCTCACGTATACAAGCATCTTCGTCTTCACGCACCCGCGCACGCGCTCTTCTCGTAAAATTGAGAAGAACGGAGGAGGGTAAGGGATGCTATGGAAGAGGAATTCTTGTACTGAAGAAACGAGGGAGAGGGACGTGACTAATCAAGAAACCACGTTTATCAGAGACATAGAGATGTGACGAATATGGATAGGCTGGTGCATCAAATGTTGCATTTCTCGTTGTATTTTAAATAGGAATTTACAACTTACAATTAGACATACTTCATCGACAATTGTTGATGAATATGAAGTAAAATATGATAGATGATGAAGAAATATGATTGAATAGGAAACAAGACTTGCAATTTTAATTTACTCAAATTTGCACAACCACAAAAATTGTAAAATATGGCACAACTACTATTTTTTGGATGCCACAACCACAAATTGTAGTTGTACCGGATTTTACTGTTTTGTGGTTGACAGCCACAGCAGTTTTCTCAGTGGAACTCCACGTGGAGTTTCACGTCGAATCCCTCGTGGAATTCCACGTGAACTTTTTCAGATGGCACCATTTTGGAAGCAGACAAATGTTTGAAAAAATATTAAACATGAATTCCATGAATGCACATTTTTATGTAATCCAATTGAAATAGAATTTGAAAATGTAATAATACCTCCTTTCTACGAGAGCCACTAGTTGGAAAAGAATGGGAATATGTGAGAGTAAGCTGAGGGAAATAAAGTGAATTTGGTTCGATTATAGTGGATTATGCTGGATGTAAAGAAGAAAGTGAGGAATGGCTGGAGGATGGATTGGTGTATGAAAATGGATGGGAAGAGAATTTCGTAGCGTGATGGTGAACGGAAATGCATTAGAGTGAAGGTAAATGTATCCAGTTTTTAAGAAAGAGCTTATTCAAAATGCATTTATTATAAAGGTGAGCTGGAATTCAGCTTAAAAACATATAATAGATTTTCTGCTGTTCAAACTCTGAGTAAAGAGCGTATCTAGTTCACACCGATAAGAGCTAATTGTATAAATTAAATTGCATTAAATACAAAGTGTCCTCAGAGTAGAAATTCGTTTAGAAATTTGCATAGATTGCCTTGTTGTGACGGGGATGAATTTTCGATCGACATGCAGGGATGTTAGCGCCTAAATTTAGTTTATTGGTGTATTGCCGTGAGAATAAGGGGGAATAAGAAAGTGTGAAATGTGTGGCGAATAAACTTGCGGATTTGGACTCTTTTAGAAAGGTCTCCACCGGTCTCCACCCCCCGAGTGGGGGCGGTGTGTTCGC
Organism: Synergus itoensis; assembly: GCA_904066005.1. Lineage (NCBI taxonomy): Eukaryota > Metazoa > Arthropoda > Insecta > Hymenoptera > Cynipidae > Synergus > Synergus itoensis. The sequence continues at coordinate 212,172 of CAJFCP010000125.1, read as the reverse complement.
CACCGTTAGAACAATTTCAAACAGTCTTGGTTTCGGTTTGTTTTTTATCGAGGGAGAAGTTTGTTGACCTTGCAGCGCAAAACGCCAGGAATATAGTCGAGAAGACATGAAAGTGGGGTAGAGTAGACGCCGATGAAGGAGGCGGAGGAGACGGTGGAGAATCAGGGGGCAGGGGGTGGTAGTTGGCGGCTGCGGAGGAAACGGAGGTTGAGGAGTTGGAGTCACTGAGGGACGAGGGTTGGTAATGGAGTGGGACGAATCGAAAGTTGAGGAACTTGGCTTGCATGAAAACTTGTAGCCAAACGCGAAATTCTTCGTTAATATATCCGTCTCATTCAGTTTCCCTTTCATTGTTTTATATAATTCAATAAAATATGATAATTTTCAAAAGTTTCGGAATAAACTTTCTGTTTGTTACTCTTTTCATCGCATTCCTGATCTAGTGCTGCATTTATATTTGGGAGAGAAAATTATTAGACCTCTGATACGATCGTAAGGATTTCACTGATTTCCTCGCCTCAAAAGGGCTGTTTACTAGAAACTTTCGCAAAGTTTCCAGGTCGAGCTGATTGAACGATCGTTTTGCAACAAAACTATCTTTTCAAAAGCCCTCAAACAATAAAAGTATATAAATACTAATAGTTCCGCCGTCTTATAGGCAGAGATTGTATTCGCGGTTATTGCTGCCTTACTTTATGGGCTGTTTCACTTCAAGGAAGCAACAAGTGCCGCTTTCTACGGCTGTGAATGTAATGAGCTTACTATTCAGCATTTATATACAGTGTCGCATGGTTAAGTTACAAAGTAATAAGAGCAACTTGCTATAAGTGGCACAATAAAAAGTTCGATATGTCGTTGATTCTCCTGTGCAAATGAGGCTGCACTCTATGTCAAACTTTTGATTCGTCCAATACAAAATGCTTCCAAATGTTGCATGATTCCCAGTGTTCCAATAATCGGCTCTATATTGTTTTTTTATCGAGCATCGATCCTGGAACTGCATCTCTGCCTGATTTTATACGAGTTTTGGTTCTTGTATTTTACATTACAAGAGCCGCTCACAAAAAAAAAGTTCTTTGCCAGCTTTCAGTGAGAGCTCCAACCCCTCTAAGCTCTGTTCTAAGAATTACATTTCAGAAAATGGTAGACCTGAAGAATAGAGCATTGCTGGAATCTTTATGGTTTCTTGATTACTTCTTTCTTTATGATTCCTCAGCGAGAGTAATTCAGATGCCGTAAATTAAAGAGTAATGGGTTTTTTTTCCATCAATCTATATTCAGGAAAAACCGGATATTTTAAAAATACTTTCATTACTTGAGCAGAATCAGGTTTTACAGTCCACAATACATGGATAATGTGCAAGTCGCGTAATTACAGTGTATATGGGTTTAGAGGTGCCTCGCAGATCATCCGACAGCCCAGGAATGGAGACCTAAAATTAAAAGCCTCTGTTCGGTACTTCAGTCTTCAGTACGGTCTTAAAAGTGTGGATGGGGTTAGGCTAGGATCCTGTACTTCGCGTGTCTGTGTCCCGTCTGCTGCCTCATGTAACCCGCCTCTGCTTGGCTCAAGTCTCGTGGAGTTTTTTCACTTCGTGATTCTCCCGGGACCTGTTTCGCTTGCCGCGTCGGTTCAAACCGAATTTAGAGTGTGTAATGTAGCAACGGAAAGGGATAACGCATAAAAGTGCAAAACGAAGCTCAGCATAGAAACCCTTCATTCCTCAGTCTGCTTTGTAAGAAATATTAGCTCACAGAAAAAGGCAGAACATGTTGGATCAATTTTTAAATAAATATTGTCGGATTTTGATATTGGAAAAATGTGCTTGATCCGGAACGGTTGACTTTTTCCCTTTTCTCAATATTTTCCTCAATATTTATATGTAAGGGTTTCGAATTTAATTAAACTCCTCTCCAGAAATTGTTATTGGAAGTAATTCGTAAATTGAAAAAAATTCACCGGTATATAGAAAATAGATTCATTCAAGCATTTTCTAATTGTAAGTCTCACACGAGATTAAATGATCAGGATTAATTCAACACGGATGAAATTCACGTATATGTATAATTGAAAAAACTTGAGTAAAAATAAAGATAAACCAGGTTTAGGGAAAGCGAGACCTAACAAATATAATCGATTCTTATTTTTGTGTAGATTAATGACGGGAATTAGATTAATTATCTAGTAGCGAAGTCTCGTAATTATAATTCACATAATTTCAGGAGAGTCGTCGGATAATATCGATGGGGTATGGAATTAACAACCGGCGTCTTCCCGCGGTGTGTAATCCTATTTTTTTCGACGTACTCATCACTCTTTCGAAGTGTATATAAACAGAGCAGCCATACTCCGATCTCGTTGAATGTTCGGGTGATTGCACGAGCTAACTACTTTGTAGGATCAGCGAGAGAGAGCACATCAGTGTGTGTGCGTAGAGTTTTGCGCATAAAGGTTTTAACACACCAATCATGAAAGAAAATAGGGGATTTCCAAATGGAGTGAGAAAATTAATTAAAGCGTGCGATACAAGAAGTATATTTGCTCTCTAAACTTGATTTTAATCAGTGAAAAATCTACTTGAAATCAGTGAAATTTCACTGATTCTCAGTGTGGATGTTCACTGAGTAGATTCACTGAAAATCATTGAATTTTTTGTGACGGTCTATAATCATTTTTCTACAATGAATTTCCTACAATTATTTTCGATTAAAGTTGTAAATAATATTAAAATACTGATGGGAAACTGATTATACACCTATACTGATTTTCACCTAGTATTTTTTCATAAAGCATCAATAATGAATGTCGTCTCAGAGATGTGAACCCTTGTTGAACCTAAATGGACCAAAACCCTAGGGGTTCTGTTTTCCGATATTTTGCAAGCTCCATCATTATTAAATATAAGAAGATACACACTAGACAAAAGTTTTTTCCCCTGCAAAGCTGAATTCATCATTAATACGAAGATTCGTAAGTAATTTTTCAGGAGAGTTCTTGTTTTTAAACGATGAGTTATGCTGCTTGTCCTGTTTCGTGTGAAGGTCTTAAGAGTAGCTGGATCAGGATCGCGTGTATGCCACGTGTATGGTGTATGAGTGCACTCAAGTGTGCGTGCAACTACGCCATTTCTCATAAGCAGAGAGGCAGATTACCCGCATACTGCCGACACAGAGCTGCAGCACGGCTGGCGTCCTTGACAGGACCTTCGAGAAAATCATCCTCTTGCGGGTCTTGCTTGGTTATCGAGCTTCTCTCCTCTCATCTACAGTCTATGCATTCTGCAGCCAAGAGTCTGCAGCTGCACTACAATCTACGATGCAACCAAGAGCTAAGAATTCAAATAGTGTAGATCTGTATAATGCTCTTTTTCACAGCGTGTAAAACATTCCTTCTATAGATATAGAGACTCTTCAAGATCAAACGGCAATCCTACTTTTTTGTATGCTGAAGAATCGAAGGTGATTTTGAATAAAAAGCACGTAACTGGAAACTACCGAAAAAATTGGAATCGTTAGCTTTTAGTCAGTAATTTTGTGCAGAGTATAATGTTTCTGTAATTGGGACAAAATCTACAATAATAGAGAATTTACGGAATGCATATCAAATATATTTACGCCTGTGTATGATATTTTGAAGAGTATTTGCAACAGGTAGTTATATTAGGTTAATGAATATTTCATTCACTGATTCTGGCTGTTAAATGCCGAAGCGGTTGAATGAGTCCTCTTTCTGCATTGCAAACCGAACGGCTCTGCATATCGGTCAATGATCCGGTCATTTTTCCCGAAGAGTATATTTTTTCCTCGATGAAATTCCTGTTGCTTTTTATGAAATCATTTGATACTTTCGCGAAGCATCAAAATGTGAATGCAACAATTAGCGACTTCCTTGGAATTCTGAAATCCGATAAGGTCTCATTTTTTGAAAGAAGAAATAGACTCGAGAAAAAGGTAATAATTAAAATGCGAGTTGGCAAATGATTGCCGGATGTTCTTAGGAGTGGTCACGTCTTCCGTGTAGGTAATTGCCGTGATTATGGGCGTGTCAGTTTGGCCATCTAGACACACACTGAAAAGTGCGATAGTCAGATAGATTTACTGTGTGCGTGCAACGGCTTCAAGACTGTAATGCTGGTCCAACCGGAAACACCAACATTACTATAGTCATCTAGTGCTACGCGATCAACAGCACACGCAGCATCATGATCCAGTAGCATTAGTATTTTATCTTGACAGTCATTGGTTGAATGTTGATCGTTCCTCGATGTCTTCCTACTGCAGGTACATACATATGCATACAGGTAGGTTTTTACATGAACTTAGGTTCAATGATTTCTGTAGCTTGTAATACGCGAGATGATAAATTAAATTGACTCAAAACTTCATATAATTCCGAGAGGATTAAGAAATATTATTTAGACTATCTGACGAAGGCCAACTGCTTTTAGCCCTGAAGAGTCCATTCGATTGCATCTAATTGATTAGGTCCGTCCGATCAATCGAGAAGATTTAAAGATGTGAGAACGCATGAATGTGGCCTTTATCTTAGCCTCATCAGAATTCTTGAATGCTTTTAATTTGTATATCTGATCAGATGATCGCTTTTCAGCGATTCCTTGTGGTTCGCGGCTAAATTCATGTATATTCTCGAATGAAAACGACGTCAAATAAAAAATCGTAACAAGAAATAGTGTGGCTCTTGTGGCTTCTGTTGTCCTGACACCAAAGATGCTGCGGAGCAAACGAAACCGGGTACCGGTTGAAACCGGTTTTAAGCTTCGCACAATGTATGATGGACAATCTATTCGAAAGATGCTCTTTAGCTGCAGTTTACACTTTGCATAAGTGCAATACATTGTTTACGAATCCACTCTTGCTGTAGGGCGCCAGGTGCGTTTAAACTCTCAATATTCATATATATCTGCATTTGAACCATAGAATATAACTTTTTGAAATAATTATGGCAGTTCTTAAGCTACTATAATTAATCTACGAATGAATAGAAAGAACTTGTAAAATAAGTGATAAACACTATACGAGATGAAAAAAAGCTTTAGATGAGTCGTTAATTTTTTTTACTATTACAAATATTGATTTATGCGATTTTAAGAGTCCCAGCGCTGTGCATGAACGTGCGCAAAAACGTTATTCGGTTGGAGTTTCAACTGCATTTCTTCGCTAACGAGAAACACGATCGACTGTGGTTTTAAACGTGCATATCTACCGCAATTTTGTGTGTATGTAGTTTTCCTAGAATGTACTCGGGTGTCAAAAGTAGATTGAGAAACGGATTCAGGACTCGTTTATCCTTTGGATCTACGTGAGAAGAGAAACACACAGTCTTGATGGATTGAAATTGAAGAATTTAAATCTAATCTTATTCTTAAGTTGAAGCGTTTATAATTTCTTTAAATGTATAAAAGATATTAAATAATATTTTAATCGCGTCAATGTAGTGCAATTAGAGTTACAACTTTTGTAAATTTATTATTAAGTTCGAATTAATTGAATCTCCATGCTGAATGTAGTTTCCAAGAGCTTTAATTGACCATGAAGACCTTTCATTCTTAAAAATGGGTTAAAAGCTATTTAATTATGTGTACATGACAAGGTTGGAGTTAGTGTATATATATATATTCGTGCACGAGTTGGCTGGTTCGATATTCTAATTTCAGAGAATAGTTGGAAGTTAGTTCAGAGGGAAAGTTTACTAAATTAACATGATAATTGTTCGACATTCATGGCAACCACCTGTTAGATTGCGAACTAAGCGCATTGTGCCTAACCCTTTTACCTTCTTCTCCACTTACGCACAGTAAAAGCAAGGAAGCTGAGGTTCTGCGGAAAGAAACCAATATAAATATATATGTGTACGAGAAATTTTATACTATTAAGAAAATCAATGATACTTATTACGAACAATAATTATTCAATGACTATATTTGTTTAACTCGAAGTTCGTGGAGGTCGAAATTTTTACCTGAAAGCAATGAAAAAATTTTTCTAGAATTTCCCCTCTGAAAAGCACTCTATAAAAAAGATCAACGAATCAAAACTCGAAATACATCGAAAATCGTAATGCCTTTTCTTGATTCCTGATCTGATAGAGAAAAAATAAATAAAACGGAGATATACAGATAATAAATATCGTAAGTTACATAAAATAGTTAATATCAGCAACTTTTGCTATCTCTCAGCTTCTTATTTTAAAAGAATCAACTAATCGAAACTTGAAATACATGGAAAATCGTAACACACCTTTTCCTGATTTTATTTTAGGAAAATCAGTTGAGTTTTTTAAATGAATATCATGTTACTGATAAACTGACTTTTTTATAAAATCTTAATTACATCTGACAGGGAGAAAATAAATAAAAGCAGATAGAACGTTGTTTCTATCTCTCAGATAAAAAAAATGATTATCTATCTAATAAATATTATCTACCTATAAATTTCTATATCAATAGTTCATAAAGTATGACGTAAATATTAAAGAATACTTTGTTTTTAAACACAAGGTTTAAAAACAAAGTAAATAACGCGCGCGCGTTCAGTATCATGTATATAAATTTGACGATAAACATAAAAAATCTAAAGCTATCAATATTCGCTGCAACAAAATAATCCAATAATGAAGCAGTCTTTTATTGCTTAATATTGACATAGATTTGAGCATCAATTGGATACTATTGCAGATCAAAATGATATCTTGAGATTTTCTGTGAAGTCAATATAATACTCACTCCATCAGATGCTGCATATAATATACATATGAAATGATTAATCTATAAGTTAATATTTGAAGAATATTTTTATCGAATTTTCCCAATGAAGAAGCTGTTCGATGACCAATCTCAAGCAGCTATCGCATGTGAAGAGATGCGTGTCCGTCAATGCGTAATTATATGCAATAGAGTACTAACGAACTCTGTGGCCTGGCCGCTGATGAAGAACGGATAGAGCAACGATGAGAAGGGTAGACGTGGGGCAGATGGAGATGGTGGATGGATGGTCCGTAAGGGACGAAGGAAGCAAGTGGCAAGGGAGAGAGGAGAGAAGAGAGAAGAGAGCAGGAGATGAAGATGAAGCGAGATAGTAGGATCAAGAAGTGGTCCAGAGTAAGAGGCTAAGGGGGGTTTGAGGAGAAGCGGCTGAAGGCGCAAGTGAAAGACTGCAAGAGTAAGATGAAAGAGTAAGATGAAAGAGGTGGAGAGACGTTCGAGGATATGGGTTGTTGCAGGGAGATGGAGTAGAAAGGGTGAAAGGGTGGAAGGGTGGAAGGGCGAGGAAGCCTGAGATAGCAAGTGTGGTGTGGCGCGACACGGTGCAGTGCACGAGGCGAATAGGGGAATGGAAGAGTGAAGAGGGTTGAGGTAGTGGTAGACATTGGTAGAGAAGAGATATTCTTGGCAGCAGCACGATGCAACAACTGTCCCCATCCGTCATCTAAAAGCTGGCACGAGAGGTCCATGGTCACTCGACATATCCTCTCGTGATCTTCGATCTTGCATTTTGTGGCTTTGACTCTCCCTGCCTCTCCCTCGGGAATCTCTTCACAGGGTCCTCACTAACGAGATGTCCAAACCTTTGATCGACCCTTGTTCTTCTTTCTCAACATTTTTGTACCATTTCATATGCATGCGACTGATTGTGGGATCATTCCTTGGAGGTCGCAAACGCATATGGATTTTCGATAAGATATGATTTGGAACGTGAATTTCCATTTTTAAAGATTCATGAAACCGTCATGAGAAATTGTATAGTTAACTGCTTGGAATACAAGAGAAGCTATGTACTTGAATTAGATGAATGTAAATAGTTTTGTGTGTTTGTGGAGAAAATAAGGTAGTTAATTAGAAGAATGTGTTTCTAGGAAGCCTGGAATGTCTTTCGTGATTGGCCAGTGGCACGTTACCGTCGCGTGCCTTTTAAAGCAGGAAAGATGATTATACTTCTCACCAACGTGACGCTTACTTATTATTCACTTGTGCTCAATAGTGCGCAGAAATGAAAGGTTCACTGAAAATTTGCAAGCACAAGTTCTGAGACAAGAGTGAAATAATGAAATAAATTATCTTCATTATTTTAGAAAATTTTTATCGGGAATGAGAAATTCGAGTAATTTAAAGAATATATGGATATACAAAAGTTAATCCCATGAGTTGTATTGAGCTTTTCGAGTCAAGCTGAGTCGGCTGAAACTCGAAAATCAAGTTTGAGCTACACTGTTAAAAATATCTGGTTGAATTTTCAACAACATGTCGTTGA
>CAJFCP010000125.1:164366-185320 GCA_904066005.1 Synergus itoensis | reverse complement strand
TGACCAATGGCAGTATTTCTCTAGCGAAAAGCCATTGGTCAAAATTTGGCGCGCGATTCAAATTTCAGCCAATGGCAGAATTTCTCAAACGGAAAGTCAGTGAGCAGTCTCAGGGCCGTCGAAAAGTAGCCTGGGGGGGGCATCAAGGGGGATTGCTCCCCCCTCGAAATGAAAAATAAAAATTATTTCTGTAGTAAGTACCAATGAGACTGCAGACTGCAGTTACATGCAGTGCGCCTGCAATGTTAATTAATTCTGCAATGTTAATTAATTCTCTATTTTTTAAATTTCAAATATTAATTGTCTCATAACTATGTATGACGATATTTGAACAAATCATGATATTTTTTCCTTAATTTTAGTGGGCCAAGTAGCGAATGAGTTAACAAATCTGTCCTCTGAAGTATTCGAAGCGAAAATATAAGAAATCCCTTCCTTCTGAAAACATAAAGGTAGTTTTATCCTTTTTCTTTTACTTTTATAAGAAATTAATCTTGTTTCAGTGTTTACAACTATACTGCAGGTTGGAGTTACTCAACAAAAGTTATAATTCGATATTTTTTTGCTCTATTGAATTAAAAAGTATGCTAAATATTTGCGAGTGGTGTACAATCATATATAATAATTTCAACATTTCCAAATATAAGGCAACGAAAGACGCAGAAACGACAAGTAATACAATTTTGCTTTCTTTATTTCAATCTAACAATAGTAACATATACTTGAAGAAAAATGTGTACATAATAATAAACCTTTGTACCTAACTGAAGTTTAATTATTAAAATAGTGCATCTGGTTCATCGCTTAATCAATGTTTCCTTAATCATAAAGACGATCATACGCAGATACAAAAATACCTGCAAGATTTTACACGCGAGTGTGGTAAAATTTAATCAATTACTGTGCGGTATTGTTGAATACATACTGCAAGTAACAGCAATTTTTTTGTTTTACAAAATACATTCGCAATCAGACACTCGCAGACAAATATTTCTCTCCACGTGACTCAATCATATCTAAATATTTGTAAAATCACACACTGTTCTTATTCGAATTAATAATATTATAAAGGAAATAATTTTGCGAAGTATACAAATGTAATTTCAATATCATTGCATGACTCGCCTTTTTATATCTTACTTTCTACTATCAATGAATGTAATCATAGGGTAATGAATACAATGGTTTGCCACCCCCCATTGATTTTTTATTTGTTTTGAATATACGTAATTAAGAAATATTCACAAACAAAACTACTAATAAAGAGTGCAAGATTGTTCTCAACACTCTACGCTATTTATTATAAGTTTTAATTGTCAATATTTCTTAATATACATATGATCGCTTTGAAGTGGCCAATTATCATTGTCAAAGGTGGCTAATCAATGTAACCATTACCCTAAGTCCAAAATTAGATACAGCAGAATGATATCTAATGATTGTGAATTTAATTAGAAATGATCGTTCGACGCAAAATAACATTTCAAAACTAAATTTTCATAACTGATTTTGGTAAATGCATCTTCGATAATTTCGTATTGTTTCTTCCTACTACGATAAAAATCATAACATAGCACGCATTTCATTACCTAAACCTAAATGGGGTTAAAATGACTCTCGTGTATTTATTTTTTTACAAATTGGCACGATGAATGCGACGTGCGAATAGTGAGGGGCCTTATCTGCTAAGAGAGTAAAAACAGAATTCTTGCAAATAATAATTCACTCGTGACAAACTAGCGATGAATTCTATATAATCGTGGAATAAGGTTTGTGTCTTACCACATCTGTACGTTTTTTTTAGTTCATCAATATAACTATTTTATTACACTCACTCGACCTTTCTTTCAATATATGCCTTAATGGCCTCTTGACATTCAGCTGAACACCAGTGCTGAACTAATATGTGAGTTTCTGATTCAAGAGCAGCGTTCAATTTGTTTCGTAGACTTTGACGTAGGAGAGCCTTCGTAGCTTCCATTGACTGAAAAATGCAAAAATTACATTAATCCTAATTTGTTTATTTTAATAAAATAATTGTTACTTATGATATTCTTTCATCATTGAATACATTCCAACTCATAAATGCCATCACCATAGAGAGGATTTAAGAATATCTTGAAGAAATTTTCCTGAATATTAATATGGTAGAGATTATGCGAGAGTCGTTTATGAGGCAGGTGGGAGTACGTGGGTGTTGATCTTTACATCTTATACTTTTGAGTGTAAAACAAATCTATGAAAGTAAAACATTCCGACGTGACGATATGCCTTCATCAACAATGTTGATTTTAATATTATTAATTATTAGTGCAACTAACGGAAAATATGTTGTAATTAAAAGTAAAGAAAATACTGTCGTATTCGGATATAGAGAAGGAGTATGTATTTAAATATATATATAATATATATATATATTACTTAGAAAATAAGATTATAAAAAGAAACACGTGACGTGAAGATTGATTTCTTTCAAAAATAAATTTGAAATAAAAAGGAAACAAATAAGAGATTTGTTTGTTAATGTTCAGATTGAAGGTGAAAGTGGGCTGCATGAATGCGAATCTAATGAAGTATGCAATATAGTTCATAATCGTTTTTGGATGCCCGTACTAACGGAGCGGTTATGCCGTTGCCCAAATGGGCTTGAATGTCCCTGGAACTGGACTGAAAAAGCTGGGAATTCATCAATGAAAGTCAATAACAGATCAGTGATTCAGGTAAAGTAAAAGAAAATTTCTAACAAGCTCAAAATTCTCTATAAACGAGTTTTTCAAGAGGCATGTATTTATATTTCATTCACAGTTTTGTAATCCGTTAGAAAAGATGAAAACTTGTTCGCATAATCAGCTAGCTATTACTGTAGTTGGACAAGGTAACTCAAGTAATACCTTTCTACATCCTTATACTATAAAAGCCAATTGTAAGTGCCCAGAATTTCATTTTTGGAAATTGAGCAAGTATAGATATGAAGATGACACAGTGCATCAAGTCTATAAATGTACCAAGGTAATTTATACAACACAATACTGCTAAAAACTGTTTAATCTTTACGAGTGTAAAATAATAAACATTTTTTTTAGCAATGGCTATGTGACAGTCAGGATTTTTGTGGTCACGTGAGAGCGGACTTATTCTCTGTATACTACCGGTGCACTTGTCCAGAGAAGCACTGGTGTGTTTTTAAGAACAGAAAAAGTGCCGAAAACGTGCAGGAACTCGGTTATTCGGGAGCAGCTTATAATGCATACTGTATTCCACGCAGATTTGTTTGATCTTTAATGAAAATTAAATTAAAAGTTTATTTACCTGTGACGATTGCTCGCTCATGGCTTTCACAGAGGGTACTAATTCCAGTGGAAACCTCTCAGGCCACAAAACCCTCGTTACAAGGCCTGCCCGTAATGCTTCACTCGCCGTTAAAGTTCTTCCTCCAAGTAACAATTCACTGGCCTAAATAAAAAAAAATACAAATTCAAGATAGATTCTAATCCTCAAAATATTTAGGAACAAAATTTTTCTATGTATGACAAAGTCGAAATAGCTTATTTTGCGCACTTGTATCACAAATAACTATTGTAACAAGTAGTTCTATACTTACAACTGCACTTCCATGAACATGCGATAGAGTCATTATCGCAGCCCCTTCTGGTATTTGGCCCAGTTTGCCGTAGGGTGTATAAAATGTTGCCTTATCACTAGCTATTACCAAATCGAAGAGAGGTAATATTGTAACTCCTAAACCGACTGCAGCTCCTTGAACACCAGCTACAAGGGGTTTGGTGAACGTGGCCAAACATTTAATAAAATCTCTGCAAGAAATAATTAAAAAATAAGACTTTCGCTTCTTGTGAGGGTAATTCATCAAGAATTAAATAGTAAATCAATACGTACTTAACAGCATTGGCCATTTCTTCTGCATATCGTTTTCGCTTTTCCTTATCACTGTGCAATAGTGTAGAAAGGTCTAAGCCTTCACAAAAGCTTGTTCCGGTGGAGGTTAAAAGAACGACACGACATTCTTTGTCTGTTTTCAGTACTGATAAGATATCACGTAATTCTTGCATCACCTATAAATAAAAATATAATATTTGTACAGATTAATGATACCCATATGTTTATGAATAGTATTAACAATAGTATGCAAGTGTAAAGGATTTGTGAAAATAAAGTATCTTTTACCTCCAATGTAATTCCGTTTACTATTTTTGATGAAGAGGGAGTTAATGTTAACTGCACGAGATTACCATTGCGACGAACATTTACTTCCTTATTGTTAAAAAGGAGTTTCGGTTCACTCTTTGCATTATTGCTATCTACACTTGCAGAACCTGAAATTTCAACATTACACTTACTTATTTTTACACGTAATTTTATTATATTTATTTGAATCTTTTCATCCAAAATAAGGACTTACCTTTAGTTTTTCGAGCGGCTGCCGCTCCACTTGCTCGTCTAGGAAGTCCACTAACGGACGAAAGGGCAGTTGCCGCTGCTGCTAAGCATGCAGATAGCTCATCTTGACTTTTGGTAGTCTCTTCCGTACTACTGATGTTTTCACTCGAAACTAAAGAGCTTTTGTCTTTTATTGCTTTCTGTTTTTTTGGTATAACTTTTTTGACAGTTGCACCATTTGACCTAGTTGTAACCTTGTCAGGTTTCGACGATTCATTACTGCTGACTTCACTCGCGTCCGAAGGTCTTGGAGTCTTTTCAATTTTCTTACTTTCAGATGTTTTATTCAGCTTTTTCACTGTCGCATTTTTCTCTTCTGATACCTCATCAACTTTGCCGAGCTTTGCTTTACTTGATACAGTTTCGGAACTTGTAGATGATTTCTGCTTACTTCTTTTTACATCTGCCTGCTTTGCTTCTTTCTCGACTGTAAGTTTTCTTTTGGTTGATCTCAAAGTCGGGTGTTCTTCTTCTCCTTTGGGACCATCGATAGGTCCATCAATACTCACTCTGGGACTACCCGATACACTCGAAAACGAACTGGAAGAATGTCTTCGCACGATCACAGAAGCATCAGCTGCATTTCTGATTTTTGCAGGATAAATAAACTCAGTCGGTGAGTTAATAGCAGAACCGGAAGACTTGGCTTGATCAGTGGAGTTTTCTTCTGCTTCAGTACTCACAACTGGATTTCTCTTCGACCTTGAAACAATTTTAGCAGATTCTGCATTTGAGCCTCGCAGTTTAAGTACTGCGTTCTTCACCAGTTTTTTCCGAAGAACCAAATCTCGTTCTGCTTTATCTATATCCATTACCTTCTTATGTGTTTTAGTAATAGGAACCAATCGTCTTGTTCTCGGCTGCGCCACATCGTAGAGAAGATTAACGACTCCTTCATCTTGAAGTAACCTATCGATTTCATTCCTACTTTTCTTTTTAGGCTTCGCTACTACTGCTTTTTTCAGTTTTCCCACAGATTTGACAACTTTGGCGGGTCTACCTACACCTCTTACTGGTGAAGATAATTTTGAGTGTAAATTTATAGAGGACTTCTTAAGCGACAACACTTTCTGAGATATTAATTTCTTTGCAGTTAACTTTTTTGGAGTTTCAGATGGCGGTGTCGCTTTCACGAGACTTCGCTTCTTCTCGATTAAACTTTTCTCTTTCTTTGCCGAAGCACTTTTATCAGATGGAATTTGCTTACCGGTAGTTTCTTTCTCTGGCAAAGTCTCTGGTGTTTCAGGCAAATCATTCATGGTCTTTTCATGGTTCTCTACTGTATTTGTCACTACCGAGCTTTTATCTGGAACTTTCTCTGCACTATCTTCCGGTAGATCTTTTTTGTTTGGTGTTTTGGGTTTAAAAATTCTTTGTCTCTTAGTAGCAAACTGTTCAAGAGCTTTTTCGGTAGGTTTCCGTTTCCTCCCAGACCTTGTCTCATCAACTCGAACATCGGACTGAGGTGTTACAGAAGTTGTGTTTTGAGAATCGTTTTCTTTTAGCGGTTTTCGAGGCGTATCCTTTGGTTTATCAGTTTCTGGGGTTATAGCATCTTTCACTTTAGTGGATACCTTTCTAGCATCGCGTTTAGGGGTTTTTTCGATATTTTGAAGTTTTTTTTGAGTTGGATTTAATGATTTCTTTTTTCCCCTTCTGTTTCCCGAACCAGGCATTTCCATAAGTTGCTTTAAAGCAATTTCTCGCTGTACCATAGGGCTTAATTTGGTCATTGAACTATCTCCTTCTGTTTCAGGATTCTCGTCCGTAGAGGCCTGAGACTTTAAATTGGACCAATCTGGATCTACGTCACCTTCTAAAATCGCGAGCAACTCTCTGTTGTCCGTATTCTCATTTGATTGATTGGAATTTTCTGTGCGTTCAGTGTTATCGGAGGTACCGCGCGTTGGCTGCGTAAGCGGTATTAATCCAGGTACGGGGAGTGAGCCAGCGGCAAGAATCTTGCTTGCAAATCTTTGCGTTAGCTTTTTAACAAAGACAATGTCGGCTGCTTGAGGACTTTCCAAATCCTTTTGCTTCTCGCGAAGACGCTCTTTTAGAACTTCTGTAACTTCGGCAGGAGAAGCAATTTGACTTTTTAAAAGTCGACACGGAACTTTCACGCCCACTCTTGGCGACTGCATTTTTCGTTTAGAATTTGATCCATCCTGAGTAGGATCATCTCCACGAACGTAGGGCTGAACATAGCTTGGAATGTCTTTGCTAGAATTTCTTAAAACCTTTTTAGGTGGCTCAGAGGTTTGAACAGTGATAGAAACTTCGGTGGTTTTAGCTTCTGGCTTAGCAGTCTCAGTATTATTATCTACACTCCCTTTGCTCGTACTCTGCACTTCTTTGGACACTGGAGTCTTCTTTTTTTCATTCAAAAGGTTGTTTAATTCAATCTCGACGGTGTCTTGACCTCTGAATAAAGCTTGATTATCTTCCTCCACATTTTCATCTACATTCTCGTCAACATTTTCATCGCCCCAATCATCGAAAATGTCTTGAATGACATTTCTTGACTTCTCTGAAATTCCGATATTTCGCGTAATGTTACTTAAATTCATTTCTTTGACTGTAAGATTTTCTACCTTAGAAGAATGAGATATTGTTTCGACAGTTTCAATTTCATTCACATCATTCATATTTTTATCTTCTTCCAAATTACTACTGCTGACATTATGAATAAAATAAATTTCCTCTATAACTTCAGCTGTAGTTTCCTCGTCATTCTTTTGTAACTCACGAACCTCGACTGATTCACCGCTATTTAACATGATATTTACATGCTCTATTGATGAAGATACTACTTCGGTTTGAAGTAATCTACTCTCTTCTTGATCTATTTCAGACCTACATGTATCTTCTTCAATATCAATATTAGCGGAGGCTGCAGCAATATTTATGATGTTCTCCTGCCTGTAAGTGATTGGTTGGTGTACATTTTCGTTAATTTCAGTCTCTCCTGAGTTTATTTCAGAAACTTGTTCATAATCTTCTTCAGCAGTTGACATGAAATTGGTTTCCTGTGAATGTACATCAATCACTTCTTCCTCATTCGACAATTGCATTTCAGATGTTGTTGTTAAATGCTGATACTCATTATCTTCAACGAGTGAATCACTATTGTGTTCTAAAGATTCCTCTTTGCGAACATAATCTTGGTTAACGTAATCTGTAACTGTTTCGTCCTGAATATTATTATCGTACTGATCAGTATTGACTACTTCATCAGCAGTATATTCTTCAGTGTTCATATCTCCGTTTTCTTCTTCTAACTCACATTCTTTAACCACAACATGAGAATTTTCTTCTTCATTGGTAGACTCATTGGTGGTTTCAAAGCTTAACGTCTCTGTAGTTTGCATAATTACTTGTTCTTCATTTTCTTCCATCACTTGACTTTCGCCTACTTCCAGAACTTGATTTTGGTCCACTTGTATCATGCGCATATCATCTAACTGCACCATTTGATTGGAATCCGCCTGATACTCTGAGCCCTCGCATTTATTCGAAAGTTTTACAGTATCGTTAGGTGCGTACTGATTTTCCTGTACATTTTGTATAGATGATCCCAACATCATATCGATACATGGCAGGTCACAGGCTTCCATAGTAACGTGACCATTTTCTTCTTGGGTAGAGACTTCTGACTTTTCTTCAATGAAATTCATAGAATTTGTTGTGTGAATTTCACTCTCGTGTACCTCTACTGTCTCCACATGCCTTAATTCATGATTGTCCATGGCTGCGAAGTTTTCCTAAGATTTACTGACGAATGAAGATTTCTGAGAAAGACAAGTTTATATGCATGTTACTAGTGAATAATATTAGCCTCAGTGATATTAGGTGAACGAGAAATTTGACAGAACGAATCGTACAACCTAAGACCAAATTCACTGCAATACGTTGAAAATTTAGAGAGTTTACATACAGAAAAAGTAGATGTTGTGAAATATACAAACGTATTACAATCACTTTACTTGTGAGTAAAAATATACATAGGGTTGTAAAATGCTTTATGGAAAAGTATCGTACGCTTATGACCCCAGTCATGAGTAAATAAGTTTCTTCCAACCGAAAACAGGAAAAATATTAAAATTTAAATGCTGTTGAGAATTATATTATATAAATAAAATCTTTTTGGGTTCAAGAGTATTTTTAGGTGTCTTAACATTAAATTTTTTAAAATTCTTGAGTGTATATTACAAAAGATTCCACATTTTTCAGCACATGTTAGGCCAAATAATATAATAACTATTTTTCTAAAATAATGGCTGATAACATTAAGTTAAAAAGCTTTTGAATTGCAATTTCATTTACTTCCATTCTTTCAGAGCATGAAGTGTCTGATATACTTTTTTTATCTAATGTTATAATCCTCAAGTAGTGACAAGCCTAGTCATTAAAGTGCATAGAAACAGAAATTGAAATGAAGAAAATAATGAAGCGAGTAATTGAGGTCACTAAAATTATTTATCTTATCAATATAAATATTGGTTTCTGTGTTTGAAATGTATCTTTTGGCATTACATGAATTTAGATATAACCAGGATAGAAATGATTGCAGGAAGTATCTAATGCTTACCACAGTGCCAAGCAGAGTCCATAATCAAAAACAGCCAGAGCAAATCACATCATCCGATTCCCGTTGTTGGTTTTGCAAGTTTCAACTCTAGGCAGCCGAGTAGTTTGAAGAATGTTTAGAGCCAAATGGAATTCTTTAAAAGACACAAAATAAAGTTTCCAAAAGCCGAGGCAATTCAATGTTTACACGGTCAAGTGGAAAGAGGTGTATGTTATAATATTTTTGATTTAAGAACTTGTTCTTTTTGAATACAGTCATGATAAAAACAAGTCGATCTGTTTCAAGTCGTAAAATTAATGGACACGTACACCTACCTTGAGATTAGTATTGCTATTTTACAACTTCCACACGATCTACGTTAATCGTTTCAACAAAATTGTACACGATATTAGCCGAAACGGCAGCCATGTATTTCTTGTTGCTGCTCCTATAATGTCCTGTACACAACCACAATGGTCAATGCAACACTGTTCCCAATCTAAAGCCCGCGTCACACGTTTCAATCGCCCAACCCTGCTTTACATTAGAATCGACATGTTTAAAATGCAAAACAGGAAGGCTTTGTTGAACTTTATTGTACTTGATTGTACATACATACATATTTATTGTTTCGAAATTATCGGACCCTATTTGTTTATCTCATAAAAAAGATAGAGGAATCTAATGACAATCAGTGTTGTTCAGTTACGCGTAACTTGAGGTTTTTGACGTATTATACGTAAAAAATGTAATATACGTAAAAAACGTTATAAATGTAAAAAGAGATGGCGGACATAAGAAAAAACGGAAAGAACAAACATAATCTTACTTTTTGAATATTGCGCGCTAATAGCAACCAATCAGATGCTGTGGCACCATTTTGATAACGTATACACTCGACTCTCCCAATGATGAACAAATTCAAGCCAGAGACCCTCCCAATGATGAAAAAATTTCTTCTCTCAAATGTCACATCAGTTGCGCATGCGTATTGCGTATTAAATTATATTTTTCAGAATTTTAAATTGCGCGCCAATAGCAACCAATCAGATGCCGAGTGCAATGACTTGCGCAGTGGTATTAAGTGAATATTGCAAAAGATTTTGTTCATCATTGAGAGAGGAATGCGTTCATCATTGGGAGGTTTTCATCTTTGGGAAGTTCATCATTGGGAGAGTCGAGTGTATTACGTTTTGTAAAAAACTCAGGATGTAATATACGTACGTAAATTACGTAAAAAACCTCATGTAATTTACCATGAACTCAAAGATGGTTCTATCCTTTTCTATCATATTGTCCTATCTCTTCTAGCCAGAAGCCACGTGACTAGAGCATAGAGATATAAGAATAGAGGTGAAAAGGATAGGCTCTCCAATGAGTAGAAGTGTCTCTTTAATAGAAGGAGAAAGGAGATGGAAGGAACCCTTCCAGTCTCTCTCTGACGCGCATGTGCATGCGTCGCTAGAGAGAGTCAGGAAGGGTTCCTTTCATCTCCTTTCTCTCTCTATTAGGGAGACACTTTCAGTGCACGCTTCTTCACCCCTATTCTTATATCTCTATGGACTAGAGAGATGAAGCAATATGATAGAAAAGGACGTCGTTATAGGAAAGAAAAAGACAAAATATAAATTACCCAGAACTTTAGAACACAACTATACCTAATCTATCTGTTATCATATACTTCGTGGTTATCATATATGTATATTTCCAAATAGATTTCAAAGAATTTTAACTGATTTTAACGTAAAGTGTGTAAATAAATTGTAGTGAAGGCATTCCATGAGAAAAGAACTGTTTATTTAGTGTAATTTACTTTCAACTCTGCAATGGGTAAACCAAAGGATATGAGTACAGATGATGATCTAATCATAGGTCTGTGTTATTTGGCTCTAAAATTTATACATTCCATACATCACCGGTGTTTGTTTATAAAATGCATTTCAAATTAATGAGAGAATGTTAAATGATATCTTATTTTTAGTAAAAATTTGCATGAATGGCAATAGTTTTTAAATTACATACTGTGAAGTAATTGCATTCAATTTTTTAATTGTAAATATTATTCCTTTTCAGATCCAAGCTTGGAATTGTTACAAAAGAGACACAAAAAACATAAGCACAAGAAACACAAGAAGAAAAAATTGTCCTTTGAGGATAGTACTGTTTTTCTGGACATAACGGGAGAAACCGAAAGGAAGAAAAACTTTAAAGCCAAATTAAAAAAAGAAGAAGAAAAAAGGTAAAACCAACGTGGCCATCTATGCCATGTATATTTATATGAGTAGTCAGTGTAAAAAACTAATTCGATTTATCATTTCAGTGTAGATAAAATGCGTGAAAAGCCAAAAATAATCTCGTTAAGCATGCCAGGGCCGAGTACTTCCACTTCGCCAAAAGTGCCATCAAAGAAAAAGGTGCCTAAAGGTAATAAAGGAAAAGACAGCGGTACCAGTAGTGAAGAAGAGCGATGGCTTGATGCTATTGAATCCGGTAAATTAGAAGAGGTTTGTTCCATTCGTCTTAGTTTGAAATCAGCATAATTTTAGAAATTTAAAATCTTCAATAATATTACAAAATATCTTTTTGTTTAGGTTGATGATGAGCTTAAAAAAATAAAGCCAAAAGATCCAAAATTAATGACAGCTCGTCAACGGGCCATGTTCGAAAGAAAAACGGATGCCGAACCCAATTCTAGTGTAGAACAACTTGTTTCCTTGCCTACTGGATACAAGGAAAAAGTTATGACGGCTGAAGCAATTCAGAAAGCGGCTTTAAAGTCAATAAAGCGCAAACAATTGGCTGATGAGAAGAGAGAAAAAGATAAGGTGCGAAACTTAAATAACAAAACTATATAATAATGTAAAATAATGCTTTGGAATATGTAGACTCTTCCTTAATTATCTTCAGCCTTAATTTATTGTAAATTTTTTTTACAGAAAAAGACAATGGAAAGACTGTTGAAGAAACAAGAATCAAAGGCATCGAAAATTATTGGTAAGGGGAAACCTTCTAGAAGACAAGTTCCGTTGATTACGTATAGATTGACGCTGGAAGGAAGTTCGATATCTTTTCCACCAGGAGAAGAATTTCCTTTACGTGAAATGAAAGTGTAAGTGCGATAGAATTTTAATATAATATATATAACTGCTTCTATGCTGAAGGATATGCGAATGATTAAAACATTAAAACAATCACAAATACAAGATAGGATAATGAAAACCCCAAACAACCTGTTTATCTCAATGGCCAAAAGCTTATTTCAGACTCAAATTACAAACACTCGATTCAACTCAATCTAATTGTTTATATCAAATATATTTTAAAAACCACCTTATCTGAACATCTGGAGGGAATTTGAATATTAAATTTATTCTTAAAAAAATTCGTAGTAGATACTATCAAAGTTTTCTTTAATACATATTTTTATTCGCAGAGCGGATCCTCCAGCTTTGGTTCTTTGTGCACGGCCTCAATGCACACAACAAAAAAAGTATTTATGTTCAAAAACTGGCTTACCTCTCTGTAGTTTACAGTGTTATAAGGCTAATCTAAAAGCAATATCAATTTAGATTTTAATTCGTATAAATACATTATATTAAGCTTGTAAATACTTAATTAAATTTAAGCTTCTTTTTAAACAGTTTCGATAATACCCTTAAACCACTTTTCAATTTTGGATATTTAAGGGTGTTCGATTTTCAATTACTTTTACACCCCCACGTCGCAGTAAGTCACGTGAATGTGGCTTATATGCCTGGAACCGGTTAGTCTTCGAACTCGTGTGTTTTTCCCCTTTTATTTCTTACGCTTTCAATCTTAGACAACCTAGACCTTGCTTTCACCACCATTTCGGACCGAACTTACCTCGCGAGTCCTCATCCGATCTTCGATTCTCAGTCGTTCTACATCTTCAATGCGAATCTGATTTTTGTTCAAACCCAGTAATTCTGGGTCATCATGGAATCGAATAATTTCTTCATTTTACTTCTCGGAATCTTCATTTTATCGACGATTCCAACTGTAAATTCGCTAGGTAAGTTTAAATAATTATACGTTAAACCTTTCTTTAAAAAGTAATGTTGTTTAATATAAATTTATATGTGAAAAGTAATTTTTCTTCTGAATTTCGTTAGTGCTTTTGAGTGAGTGAAGATTTAACTTTTCACAATACTTTTAATGAATTTTAAACATATTTTTTGTCATCAAATTTAATGCTTAATATTAATTTACTTAATATACTTGTGTAATTTCATTTTTTCCCATGGAAAATGTATTTAGTTAATTTTTTTTTTCATTTGCTAGATTACGAAAATGACTGTTTACGAGATTGTAGTGTTGAAACACAGCCCAAAACGTGTCGTTATGATTTCTATATCACCAAGTTCAACGATATAAGCAGGTGAGATAATTATAAGGAACATGAAGCATGCTATAAAGTGGAGTAATGACCTCTTAAGCCTTTTACTATTTTTCTGCAAATTTAAAAGAGCAATATGTAATGCAATTTCTATTATAATTATTTTTTTAACAAACTTTAGGCATTTTATTTTTATTTTCAGTTTCTACCAGCTGAAAATAATTTATGACAGAAAGTGTTAAAAATAATAATTACTAAAGATTCTTTAAATAACTCACTTTTCTGGGCTAAAATACAATCTAAAATAAAAGAATGTCCAAAGTTCAGAAATGCCAAATTCGAGACTTTGATCAGTTTGTCCCAATTTCGCGGGAGAATTTACCGTTTCCAGCCTTTCTTAACGGATTTTAATTTTTTTTTTCTTACTCTGTATTTCTCTCCATAAAACTCTGATCAACTTCCTTGTGGTCAACTTTTACGAAAAATTAAAATTAAAATTTCTGAATATTCTGCAATCCTTTCTTTAGTTGTTAATAACTCTATTAGTAACTAGTTTATATTTTCTAGACCCTGCAATGATTCCGAAGAAGGGAGTGATGAATTGTATTGTCGAGCAAAACAAATGCACAGAAGACCTTTAGTAATCAGTGGCAAAAGTCCTGGTCCATCAATCGAGGTAATTGATTAGATAATAATAAGAATTAAAAACTGATATTTAAAACATAATCTAATGAAATTATATATTTTACAGATTTGCCTGGGAGATACTTTGGAAGTACATGTGTACAATAAATTGGATTCTGAAATATCATTTCACTGGCATGGTATTCGACAGAAAGGATTTTCTCACATGGATGGTGTTCCTATGGTAACACAATGTCCTATTTTACCATTTAGCACTTTCCGCTATGAAATGAAACCAGATAATCCTGGTACATTCTTTTATCACGCACATTCAGGCATGTTTGTTTTTCTATCTATTACAAAAAAAATTACCAAAAGGATTTAATTAAACATTATAATGAAATATACACGGTAAACAGTTATACAACAGGCGGACGGTTTGTACGGCGCATTGATAGTTCGAGTTCCAGATGAAAATTGTCTTTCAGAAAAGATACTTCTTCTTTCATCAGGATCCTTATCCCCATTGACAACTTTTTCTCAATCAAACTTTCCTCAGCCGACTGAATTATTAATAAATGGGCAGGTAAGCTGAGCCTGGTTTTGATTTGATAATGGTGATAACTTGATAACTATATTTAACCAGCTAGGAAAATGTTTAGATTCCGTAAAATGTAATCTATATAATCTTCGTCTTATTTAGGGAAATGGATCACAAATAGACGTAAAGGAAAGATCTCATTACTTATTACGCCTGGTTAATGCAGCTGCTTTTAATTGTCCAATTTCCTTCTCTGCAGCAAAGCATCAGTTAAAAGTAACTGCAACTGATGGTAATAAAGTCGAACATTCGGTTCCAGCGACGCATGTTATCATCTTTCCAGGTAGTTATCACATATTTATATTTTATATAATATTATATTTATATTATGATTTTAAACGTTTCATGTCCTAAAGATGTTCCTAAGTCTACTGGTCCTCTTCTGCAACAGGAATCTAGATTTAAGCTCTCCTAGGTCTCTTCACCCTTTTTTGGAAACCGTTTGCAAGGATTGCTCTTAGATGATTATCATTGGTTGCACATCTTGGAACTGATAACCAGATATTTTAGAGATAATATGCCAAGATTAAAACATGAAATCATCCAGTTCGTCCTTAGCTATTTTGTCAAAGACAAAGACGAACTGTCAGCATTGAAAACCGGTCATACTCGATTGACCTTGACGCAGACCTTACACACACTTCTAAATTGTGCTACCTATGTCAAAGAGAGAACAATTTGATCAGTGGCCAGTGGGTCTGAGAGCGAAAGGGATAAAAACGAAACCGGATGATTTGGGGGACGTGCGGGAATGGAAGAAAGGATAGATAGATTTAAAGAGAAAGGTGAAGACTGGTACCAGTGAGCATCAGTGAGCATGGAGAGCATGTGGTAGAGCCAGTGGGACGCGCACGAGGTTTATTCGCGCAGACTCGGGTCTCTTCGTGAGATTGCCGGGTTTTCGCAAAGGGAAATAAAGAAAGGAAGGTGATCAACCGAACCGCGCGTCTCGCGAAAAATCATTAAAACGTTTGCTCGATTCGGGTGACGCTACGCGTCTCTTCATTTTTGTGTGTTCTCGCCTCTTTTTACGACAATCACATTGTTTCGCAACCTCCACAAGTTGCTCCTTGGAGTGATAAGTTGATAAATACGTAATTCCCACATGTCCATGTATACCCAGGGGCTCTGGGAGGACGTGAGTACTCCTAAACAAGCAAACCTAACTGGCGGATGCGGCATGGAGTGGACAAGGGACAAAACTTTGGAACTCTTGCGTGAATATCAGCAACGTCGCGTGCTCTGGGATTGTAATGCTCGTGGCTATCGAGACCGAACGAAGCGTAAACGGGCTATCAAAGAGTTAGCTGACATCCTTGGATGTAACACTCTCGAGGTCGAGAAAAAAGTCACGAATCTCAAATGTCAGTACTCACGCGAGGTGCATAAGATTCAAAACAGCAAGGAAAATGCAAATGGCCCTGAAGATTTGTACGTTTCGAAGTGGTTCGCTTTTAAATCAATGCAGTTCCTGCAGTTTGGAACAAGGAGATACAGGAGAAAGAAGGTAAGTTATTTTTTTGGTTGTATATAAAGTATATCTGATGAGAGAGACATTCATGTTCCCTCTATTTGATTCTATTCAATGTTCGAGAAATTGAGAATCCTTTGTTGAGTTTAGAAGGTTGCCGGTTGTCTTGTCCAAACGCACGCTAGAACGTATAAAAGCCGGCTGAATGGTACGTTCTCCCCCTATTCTCCCTATTCCCCTAATTTGCCGCTTTCTCCCCTCCAAGATCACACTATCTTATTTCTGCTGCACCTGCACACCAGATGCAAAGTGTACCTGCTTTTAAAAGATAATTTAGGGAGTAGTGCTAGAATAATTGACCTTGTAAACTTTATTTTTAAGGAGTAAACAATTAATGTAATTATTAACTTTCCAGGCAGTGGAGGATTCAAAGTCCATTGAAGAAGAATATCTTGTCAGCGATATAGACCCTGAGAGTATATCATTCATCGAGTGCAATGACGAGACGAATGGCTCAGCAACAGGCTCCTTCAATGCATCTCTGAGTGAAGACGCCGAGGAGTTATCTTCTGGGAGTGTAAAGACGATTGATAGATACGCACCTCCTGAAAATCTTAGTCCTCTTAGTATGGTGGAAACTGTTCACGCAAAAATGGAGATTGGGGACGAGGACAGAAAGAAGATGAAGGAAGAGTACATTAAATTCGGAGAGAGTATTGCTCTGCAATTGGCTGAAATTCCCGACTCATATTCCAGATCTGTTGCTAAACTTAAGATTAATCAGATCCTCTTTGAAGCAGAGATTGGTATTTACTCACAGACTCGTCGTTAACTCGTTCTGATGAGAACTCACCGACTTTTGTGATAGCCTCGTTTATACGAAGAGCTGCATGCGATTGTATTTAGATATAACTTTTCACGAAATGTAAACTGTACACTGTACAGGTCACTGTACAGAGCTCCATTTAATGCTTCCACATACGTGATTCTCCGTGTGAAGGAACGTAGATTATTAAGAAAAATATTTTCAGAGGCAGTAGACTGTCTCGCAAAATTTTTCATACAATGGAAATACTTTGGTCTTTGCGATATTGTTATCATGAAAAAAATGTTTGATTGCAACGGGTGACTGATAAAATTGAGTTTAACTCGCTTTAATATTTGTTATATAACTTAAATCCATTGGAGTCGTAGTTGTAGACAATCTTCAGACAATATTGGAATTGAAGTAAAATTTCCCGTTTCTGTCAAACATTTTTCTCAGAAATGAGAAAACGGCCTTCAAAGTGTACTTCCTTCTTTATTTTGAAAAGTGTGGCCGTGATAGAAAACTATGGTTATTTTCCTAAGGATCTCAAGGTTGACACCGACTGTTTGCAGGAAGTCTGGAACTATTCACAAAACGTCAAACTTATTGCCTCGTAAAACCAAACCTGCTTCCAGAAGAACACATACGTTATTTTTTAAGACTTTTCGACGTTGAGTGAATGAAAGTAGGTGATACATTATTTAGAGATAATACGATATTTATTGTGATCTTAGAAGTAAACGCGAATTACAGTTTTTTTTAATCGAAGTCATTTGTGTGGTCATAATTTCAAAATGAATAACTTGTAGAATAGGTTCATAGTTTCCATTTTGACGATGCTTTTTTTTTAAAACGAAATTTTCTTCGGATACTGGAGTCGTATGAGTGAAAATTTTCAAGTCAGGTACAAATACAGAAAATGCCAGATACAGGGTATTTTCGCCTATTGGGACTTTCATTGGCTGTGGAAATTGTTTTAATTTTAATGTTAATTATTTTAAAAAAACTAAATGAAAACAAACTGGCTTCTATTTAGGCATATTTAGATAAGAATTAGTAGGGAAGAAACTGAAGCATTATATTTTTATTTAAAAAAAATATTAAAATTCATTTGTAGTTTCAGATTTTTTCAGTGAAAGATAAAGTTTTCAACTATTTAAATTTTTCAAACTTGTGCTTCCAGTTGTCGCGACAACATGTATGGTTTATTTGCTATGAAGAAACATTTTTTACATTCAATGGAGTTCGATATTTTTGTTCACCAATTTTTTTTTTCTAATTCCCGATAGTTTATTAGGAATTATATACCTTATTCTTAGGTATATATTAGATATATACCTGATTCTGTTTTAAGCTATTTTTATAAATGATTACATATTACTTATAGTCACAGCCCGGTGAGATTAATTATATGTATTAGTGTGTAAAAACCTTGGAATGTTGCCCATGATTTTTTCATTAGTATTTTTCATTAGTACAGTGTCTAAAATTATTTCAATTTTTTTTTTTAATCTATGTGGATAAGTATTTATGTGGATAACATTTCTACACTTTGCTTCCAGAAAATACTCTTTTTAAAACACAGTTCTTCAATACTATCTAAATTTAAGAAATTTAGTTACTAGGATCTTTTGTCAGGAAATCATAAGTATATAATTATAAGTTTATGATTTTGCTACTGTTAAGATTAAGAATGAGTATTGATATTTTCTTTTTGCTTATATTTTTGATAATTCAGTGATAGTCTCTTTAGCTATAAACGAATCACTTAACAATTTTATTTCAGTTGATCAACCTACAACAAAATAGAACATGACTTGCGCCAAGTATTAAATTATTTGTTAATTAATTCTGATATGTGATCTTTTTTATTACTTCAGGGATTTTACTTAATAGTCTTTTTATGCATCTCTACATATTTTTTATGTAAACTTTTTACAATATATGTTGAACTTTGTATAATTTTGTTCAATAAAAAAAGTATAATGTACAAATATTTGTTAATATTTCTTGCGTAAAACCTTATGTAAAATATCTTGTATCACTTTAATTTATTTCACCGAAACATTTTTTTCAGGTGAAAGATTGGATGTCGTTCTGGAAACAAATCAAAAGCCTGGAAAATATCTGATTGGTCTGCAGGGACTTCTAGATTGCCAAACTTTATTTCATGAAGCAGTTCTCACGTACGAAACGAATTCAGATGAGATAATAAAAGCGTCGGAGGTTTATTTAAATCTAAAATCTCTGAAACCCTTGGGACTAGGATACAACTGCAACAAAGTTTCGAAGAACATAATCTGTAGTTTAGATTTAAAGATGCCGGCAAATAAATTATTTGGATTGGATAAATCTGAAGAAACGATTTTCATCCCTTACGATGTTAATTCTTTTGATGCTATTACTGATGAAATGACTGATGAGCGCTTTAATATATACGATTTCACGTATTATCCGTCATATTTGAGTAAGGAAAAAATTTCATTTCAACACGTCATCTTCCCCACAAACTATAATGAGAAAGCGTCCTTTTTTGTGAATGACCATATAAAAATTGTTAAATCATTCAATGGAATATAAAAAATTCAATATTCAATTTCTTAAAAGCATTTATTAAACATTCAATCGGGGGTCAAAGGAAAATTCAGCTAGAATAATGTACAATATCATTTAGTTATATTTTTAAATTTAATTTCTGGATTCTTTAATAATTCTGTACTATCATCATTTTTGTCTTTTAACTTAAATTAAGAATTTGTTTTTTTATTTTCCAGGTTTGCAGACAAATGGCACGAAAATACCACAAATAAATAGAATGACATTTCAGTATCCTTCTTCACCAATTCTTTCACAACCCGAAAACACTCTAGAAGAGTTAATTTGTTCGCTGGAGAGTCGATCCAGGCTGTGTCAAAATACACCTGTTTTTTGCGAGTGTGTGCAAATTTGGGAGCTCTCTCCAAAGAAACTAGTTGACCTAATTCTCATAGACGAGGGTGAGTTTTTCGGTTAAATACTTGAAATCCATTTAATTCTAAATGACGATAAAATAAAATGCTTTTGATACTGTTGTATCTAATTTTTTTTATTCAAATGACAGGATTTGGCGGCAACACATCCTACACTTTTCATGTCCATGGTTACCACGTGGATATTATAGGAAGGCACAGTTTCGGAGAACCCATTTCGAAAGAGAGAATAATTTCTTTGTACCGCAATAAGAAATTGCCGTACAATTTAATAAACCCACCAAAAAAGGACACATTTGTTGTACCCAATAAAGGATACGTCATCGTTCGTTTTCACACAGATAATCTGGGTAAGAGTTGAATGAATATTTTACTTTTTAGCTGGGTTCTATTGTATAAATAACTATTATAAATATTGTTAACATTAATTAATCTTTTGTTTAATCCAGGTTACTGGTTGTGGGAGGCACGAAGTACTGGAATTTTCCCTGCAACTACAGGACCAGGAATGCAGTTTTTAATGCGTGTTGGACATCGCGAAAATTTACCCATGGTTCCTATTAACTTTCCAACATGTGGGAATAACAAGCGACCTGGTTTGATATTTGAAACAGAGCTAGAGTTATGAAACGTCAGATTTTGCTTAATTATGTAAAGAATTAATTTATTTTAAATTATTGCTACATATTTATAAATGCTGTATAATTATTTTTAAAAATTATAGTGTATATGTTTTCCAAAGAGATCTTAATTGTAAATAAAGGGTAAAAATGACCAAAACCACTATTACGTTTCATTCTTCAAGTTTGTTTTTTGGTTCTTGAATTTTTGCGGAAAGAAACGAATATTATTACATGAATGGCTGAGGTGGGGGTTGCCAAGACCCACATTTTGGAAAATTTGGTGGAATCGGAGGAAGATCCTCTTGTTCTCCAACATGTATAACCATCTCCATTCCTGTAGACGAATGCCAATCAAAGTGACAGTGGAAAAACCACCAGCCTGAAACGAACAAATTGAAATTGAAGATACATATTTCCATTAATAACTACGACGATTAAAATTAATACCTGGATTATCAGCAATAAAACGGAAAATT
>CAJFCP010000125.1:0-159366 GCA_904066005.1 Synergus itoensis | reverse complement strand
TCGGGCGATTTAATTATTTTCTCTGGTTTTGATACCTTTTTTCTTTTACCACATTTCGGGTGCGGTATTCTATGGTGTTAATTATTTCGATTTCGAAGAAATTTTGGAGTATTTATGGATTTAAAAAGAGTTTCAAAAGATAACTTAACAATTTTTAAGAAATTTCGTATTTACTTCACGATATTTTGAAAGGTTTTGAGAAGTGACAAAAATCAAGGAATTTGCAAGGGTGAGGGACCGTTTACTCCAAAAATTGATTCTTCGGGATTCTAATAACTGATTCTGATTCTATTAATTCCCCACTCTTTTGACTTGATACGCCTAATTCTAATTTTTTCTCTCAATTGAATCAAATTATTGTTCCATCTTTATGGATTTTTAAAATTATTTCACTTGTGTCTGTTATTTCTTTTTTTCTTACAAAGAAATTGGTCAATGTTTAGACAATTTTTTTTGTCAGGGCCTAAAATCTTTTAAATTTCGGACTAGAAACTTTTGTCCAATAATTTAATTGGCAAATGCAAGGTCACTCATTTATGATTTGTTGATCTGAGATGAATGAGCTGTTATTCATTTGAAGTTTGCAACTTCTGATCCTTAATTTCTCAGTATGGTTTTGCCTGTCGGTGGGAAAGGTTGTGAGAAAGTCAAAGTGCGCCACAAGTATTCTTAAAAGTTTGCTAAAAAGTGGGACCTTTTAAAAGTTAGTCTTTTTCATCTCTAAAAGACTCCTTTGTCTCTATAATCATCATCTGAAGATCGAATTGAAAATATTTCACTTACCATATAACGCCCTCTTCCATTTATTAAAAGACTGTCTGGTGTTTGTCCGGGGTTGCTATAAATTCCGGGAAATTCTTCTGTTGATAAGTGGTGCATCCAGTCGCTAACTAGTATTATGTGGGTAGGAAGGTCTTCGTCGTATTCAGTCCAATTAGGATCCGTAGAAGGTGTTTGACGTATAATTAAACTTCCGTATTGACCATCCATTCTCTGAGTTAAGAGGTGTGAGTGATAAAAGTACGTACCCGCGTTATTAGCAGGAAATTGGTATCTAAAAATATAAATATCGTCCCTTTGAAAGTTTCTATCCTCAAAATTTCTTATAAATATGTTCATCAAGAATATGATCTTTGATAATTCACCTGAATGTGTCTCCTGATAGGATGGGACACTGGGTTACCATTGGAACACCGTCGTAATACTGATATCCTTTTTGAAAGAGCCCATGCCAGTGTAAAATTACTTCTAGACCATCTGCTCTATTTTCTAAGTCCACTATTATCATATCTCCTTGACAAACCTGCAATATGTCTATTGATTAGGGGATTTAGTGATTAGGATTTTAGTTCACTTATAGCAAGTGAATGTATGTTTAAAAAAACAGGGACTTAGGAGAACAAGTGGTGTTTTCAATCTTTAGGTTTTTAAGCAGTTTTTTTTTAAAGTTAAGTAAATTTTACATGCCTGAATACTAGGTCCAGGAAGTAATCTATTAATCGACAGGATTGTTCTGCCGACACCATCTGCTTCAACACATTGGCACTTTGGAACATTTAACAGTTGATCGGTTTTGTTTTGTCGACAAAGAGTGCAGGCACTATTAACAAAGAAAATGTCAAAGGTGTCTTTAGATATCAGTCGAAGCTAGTTGTCCGTTAAACATTGTCTCGCTAATTAGAAATAAACGTCAAAGTTACCTTCCCATGGTCACGTAATACTCAATTGTAAAGTGATAATAACAATATCGAGGTGGTTCATCATCAGTACACGTTCGTCTGCATTCTTCAAGTGTTGACCATTTTCGTGAATTTGATTTGTCTGATGTTTGTACTACAATTTTTATAGTTTATATACTTAGTGCTTTATTAATTACTTAGGATTTAAAGTAACTTACCATTTCCTGATGAGCAGATTAAAATAAAGAAAAGGATATAGATGTAGTCTCTCATTCTCATAATTGCAAATTTGTGTTTGAGGAAATGAGACTTGAAGAACGAAACAAACAAATTTTAAATGTCTTATGATTAACTTATCGAATTTTGAATTACTTTACGAAAAGCTTATTATCACTCGTTGATAATTTTTAAAATTAAAAAAACATTTTCAAGTAGCAAGGCCAAAGTCCATTATCGCTTGTTATATTATTAAACCGGTAATAGATTGTAAAAGTGTCATATCGCTTTTAAACTAGTTAAAAAAAGAAGTTTGTAGTGCGAATAGCAGAAAAGAAACTGACTTTGATACTTAAATAAACAATTAGCATTATGTAATGTGCACTAGTTAAAGTAAATAATTTCGAAGTCGACACAGTACCAAAACAAATGTCAAAGTCTGACTCAGTAAAACGCAAAAATGCAATAATAAGCACTTGCGTCAACATAATTATAATTGTTTATTTAAGTATCAAATTATAGTTTCTTTTCTACTATTTTAACTTTATCCGTTTAGTGTTCCTTTTATATTCAAGAAAAAAATTATTTTACACACTTCTTACAATTTTAAAATATATTTTATTATTAAACAAATTTGGATGATAAATAAATCATTTTTCTCTGCCACTAGGGTTTCACTATTTTGCAGATTTGATTCCTTAGGGATTGTTAGTTGGTAGCAAGAATACAAACCACGTAAAACGTACGTCACATTTGAAAGAGTAGACATATATTGAGACAGGTGGTGAATTTGAGTTTCAAGTAATTGGCAAAGGTGAATTTGTTCAATCTTAAAAATTGTAGCCTCTATTTAATTTTTTTTTGTTCCATCAGAGCTTTCTGTAATGATTCTTGTGGTTTGGCACGAAGAGTATCTAGTTTTTCCTTTAGTTTTCGTGAAAATGAATTACTTGGAAGAAAAAAGTTTTGACAACTGAATTTCGTGTAAATGACGAAAAAATATTCCAACAAAAGTTGAAGAGAGACCTAATAATGTTTTTACTACACTATCTTAAAGAATCCAAGTTTTTTTTCCATCATCCATTTTTATTCAACGTCGGGCAAAAAATCTTTTCCTCTCTATATTCGCCGACCTAGAAAATATTCTAAGATTCTTCCAAACATACAATACTCGAGGGTTGCGAGTCTGAGAGTTCCATATGTTTTTTTTCTAACAGGAAACAAGATACCCGTTTTTCTGAAAGTAGAGGAAATGCGTTGACTTTCTTTAAAAAAGAAATAATTCTTTACAAATAACTCTTTATTGAGTATTTACGATTACATTCCATGAATCGGTAAAATTCTTAATCCAATTTTGATAATATTGCTGAATATACAATAATATCTTTGATACAATCCGCTTACAATAAACCTCTTAAATAACTTGTCTACTAAAATAGGAAAATACTTTTGAAACTCTTCTTGTGAATTCAGATTCACGGTCCCCCGATTAAGGCAACTAAAGCTCGTTTGTAATCTCCAGATGTCTCATTCTGAAAAAAATTAATTAATTTTCGGATACATTTGAAAATTATAGAAAAATTAAAATCACACTAATTTTTACCTTGACGGATGATTCCAGAGTCTTATCGTAGAGACGCTCGTATTCCCGTTTAATGTTCCCTAGATCGATTTCCGAACGACTGACGATTATACGTATGAGGGTCTGATCGTCTGTTCCAGCTCCTTCCATTGCTTTGCGCAATTTCTTAGCGAAGAATGTTGGAGGGCTTTGCACGCACTCCACTGGAAAATTGATAGACAGATGTGTCAGGCAAAATAGTTCGAGAATTCTGAGAAAAATTGATCTATTTCTATACTAAGATTCAAGGAGTAAAGAAGTTCCAAACTAATTTTCATTTATTCTGGAATAGTATGAGATCGTGTACTTTATATTATAATATTGATTAAAATACTTAAAAGGCTGCCGAAGCCTGCAAAGTATGAATTTGTAATTTCAGGAAATATAATTTAATTTCAAAACTACATAGCAACTTTATTATATATCTTCTTCAAGTTCTTAAAATTCAAATTTTAAAAAATCGATCCAGAATTCTCATCTCATTTTGTCTCGCTAAAAACCAGATTCTCGTTTTTCATCAAGTTTTTACTCACCGATCATGTTTGAAGGGGAGGGGGGTTTTGGTTGGAAATCGTTTTGACTGGAATAGAGAAGCATTACTTTCTGAGATCACTTTTTTATGCTCTAGAGATAATTTCGGAATTTTAATTTAATTTCGGAAGTTCAGAATAACTTTGGTAGATATTTTTCTATCTTTTGTTATAAAGCACACAAGCCATCAGATTTTGCTTGCATATTTCAATTTTGCATGCATAAAATATGGTCATCTCTTTGTCCAGTTTGTTGCGAATTACCATAAGCTCGTATCTTGTTAAGTCATGAATTGTTAAAAAAGCATCAGCATCTTAGCAAAAGGTACTGACCTATGGCTAGCATAGCATCCTTTAACTCGCCGCTGACCTCGTCTCGTAACGCTTGCTCAATGGTTCTTCCACTGACGTCCTTGTAAGCCTCGAAGATAAGACGAAGTTGCCCAAAACACTCGTGTGCCAGGATCTTGTTGAAAATTTCCTCGTCAGTTCCAAGTTTACCTTCCCCTGTGAATTCAATAATCTGGGTCAGGTCAGAAAGAATCTTAAGAACCTGGGGCGACTATTTCCTTCTGCATCTTTTAAATTGTAAATTCTTTTAGTTATTTATTACTCTTCTGATTCTATTTTCATGTCCTCTCATCTTAAATAAATCGTGAACATTTTAGAATGTTTATATACTTAAAGGAGTCAATTTTCTCGACACAATAGCCTGGGAGTTGACAAAGGAAGGTAAAGAAACATCTGCGTTTGTCACACAGAACAGATGGCACGAGAACTTAAATTAAACTCAAGAAGGATTGGATTATAGAAAAAGGGATCGTCCAACTTGAAACGGATATGAGTTTGCTAAAAAATATTAAGAATTGAAAACATATTTTCCGTGAAATGAAGAAAATTTCCTATTAAATGTACCTAAATGCTATTAAGATCATCACCCGCAGTTTCGAGTGAGTATATATATATGTTTTCTGGATCAATATTGGGTAGGATGCATAGTGGATGGAAATTTCATTGCAAATTATAAATTTCCTCATGTAACGCCCAAGGTGAAATTGAGAGAGAATAAGCTCGAATATTGCTGTAGTATAATTACACTCGACATTTTTACAATTTAAAAACGCCGCCGCATGAAACTAATTATCATCCTGTTCCGCACGATTCACGGAAACGTCTCTAGGGCCGGAAGTACCACAATGAGAGATCTCCAAAACTGGTGCCGCTCTTTATGCAATATTGTAGTAACAATTCGTTCACGCCAAGGGAACTCCAATATTCTTTACGTGCCGCATTTCACAGTTCATAGAATTTCAAAAGTTGCATCATATATAGTATGAGATAACAAGAATATTATTTTTTATCGTTACGATAGAGGGACCGCTGTGTTTTATTCTATCATATGGAATTAGGACATTCCCATTCTATTTCAACAATTCGAGGGAGAATAGATATTGATTTTTATCCTATTTTCTTTAGGACTTCCATTTTTATTCTATTACAAACCTAGATGTGAAATATGGATTTATTTTGACGGACTAAACTCCTTTGAAACGTTTCATTCGTTGTGGGAAAGCAAATGCAGAAACTGGCAGATAAATTGTGTAATATAGGGTAATCACATAATCAGCGTGTTGAGATGTTGACTCAAGGGGCTGCCACAATGACACTAATTAGTCTGAGTAACTATGTGTAGTAGAACACAGTTGAATGCGTTTACTAAGCGGGCAAACTTACCAGCGTTGTAGAGCATCTCAGCAGCCTCTCTGGCGCGTTCCGGATGAACTTCCGTTTGGGCGTTTCTCACCCCCTGCTTGACACAATTCTACGATTTAGCGTCAAAAAAAAGGAAAGAAAAGGGAAAAAACAAGCATTGGTTTGTTACTTGGACAAAACAACACACTTAAATTCGAACTTGTATTATTTGCTATAACAAATAGTCATATTTCTCCTTTCACTCATCTTTTATCCTTCAGGTTCGTACCTTTTAAGCCTTTAACATTCAAAGAGTTACATATCATTGAAATTCGTCTAAAACGATATAGATGAGGTCCATTAGAAATACGTAGCTTTTTGTGGAAAATATTTCTTTTGGCTTTGCATGCAAAATATTTAATGATATTAATTCGAGTTGCGCATCCATAATTCTATTTAAAGAAAAAACATTAGTCTGCATTGCTCTTAGAATCTACTAGGATGGCTATATCAAAAACATAGATATTTGGATTCCTTCTCTAATTTCCTTCTCTGCCATAGTAGCCTATGTTAAAGAGAAATTAAATGGCTTACACAATTTTCCTTAAGGATCATTAAAGTTTTTAATTTGATTTAACAGACTAAATGTAGTGTGGAAATGATAAACGGCTCAATTTCAACTTTCTTTGCTTGCTTTCGGAAAACTAAACGTTCGTTTTCCCTTCACTAATTCATACGTTTCCCTCTTGCCCACGCGATTTATACGTTCCGCCAGTACTTCATTCTTGAGACAATAGATTCCCTCGACAAAAAGTTTTGCACACAAAAAGCTTTTTGTGGATAGGGAAAGCCAGAAGGGATGCATTGTCTTTTAGTGCTTTGGTGGATCTTCCAATTTCAAGATCGACAAAGCTTTCGAGGACTCGCTCTGCTGTCTAGTCGCACACTTAAAGCTGTAAGCAACTATGAAATATTTTTAAAATACCTTCAAGAAGACATCTAAAATTTGAGAAAGTAGGAGAGATTTCCATGAAAATTTTGAGGAATGTCAGGTTGACATGATTGCAATAAATCTCACATACGGCCATACGCCGCGGGAAGGAGCAGAAGTGGAGGGAGGGTCAAAGGTCGAAAATCAATCTACGCCAGTGTTCTGTGCCAAAACGGTGCAGTCAAGCATTATGGCCCATAATAGACCCGAATAGAGCATGGCCATCACCTTCGAGCACGCGAACCGTTGGTAATTGCGAGTCCAGGTTTTTATGACCAAGTTGAAACTCTGGCAATTCACCTCTGAACCACATTGATCGCATTTCTTCTGAGACATTTAACCGGTAGTGTATAGTTTCAGAACTCAACACTTGCACACTTGCAATATTGCATGATTTTTTCTTTTGAGCGAGTTAAAAGATATTAAAATTTTGCTTAAAATGAGCCTATTTCTAGCCGTGTGTTTCAAAATTAAATTCAACAGATTACAACGAGTTACAACCATTAAAATGTGAAGAGTTTCTAAGGAAAACGTAAAAAGTGAATAAAGCTGTAATAGGATACTTGAAGGGCTTGACGTAAAAGTGGCTAACTATTACTCTGAAAGTTCATTTTATAGTGTTTCAGACATGTAAAGTAAACCTGAAAGTATACTTGGTAGTTAGTTATTTTTGCCGTGACCATGAATATAGAATATAAGAGATAAGTAGCCTCTTCTTTTTAAAGAGTAAAAGCTTGTTTGGATCAGTTACAAACTATTTTTGGATAACTTTCAAGGCACGAGGTCGTTTGGAGTCTAGTGAAGAACTATCGGGTAGTGAACGATGGTTTACAGTTTTATGATCTCATGAAATGGGCAGAAGGGGGTGCTGTTTGGAGAACTTGCCCCCGTCTAGCCGGACATCCCAAGGGCCGACAATTCTCCTTCTGCGATAAGAGATTGTCGCTATCTTAATGGTCGACTGTTATTAAGCTGCTTTTAGTCCTCGTATTCCGACTCTTGAGTAATCTCGATAGCTTAATCTCTTAATCTCGATGGGTTCCTTGATCCTCAAGAACCTGCACCAGACTCATATTCCCTTGGTCTTTTCGACACCTTTTTTCACTCCACAGAAATCGGTTACATATTCAAGGTGACCAAGACTCAATTTTACAAATTCCCTGACATTTTTCTGACTCTTCTCTGACTTCTTTGATATCCTTAACATATGACCTGATATTGTAATTATAGAAGCAACTGAGATGCAAATGTAGATCAGTTAACATGTTCTATTTTTCTACACTATTCATGAGCTGACCTTAAATTTCTTTTTATATATGTTGCTCACTAGTATTCGCTGCTTTTCACCTCGAACGACAATTTGCATTTTCTTTCCGCGAGAGTTGAGATCAAAAGTTCAGTCACAATTGTATGATAAGGTATACATCTATTTTCGACAAAGGGACTGTTCGTTATATGTAAAAGGAGATCACGTCATAATTCCAAGCGTTAATGATGTGCGGTTGTACCGAGTTATCTCTTGTACAACCATTGTAGACTATGTAAATAAGGCGTAGGTCTTTGAATATGTATTATGTATGTATTTTGCTATATGATGTATAATAATTGAAGAAAGACGTCCAGAGCGACAAAAGAGTATAGTGAAGAAATATTAATGGCCAAAAAGGTGTATGCATTTTTAGAATTATGTCTATTATTAAACATTTCTTCTTTTTTGCTTCTAAGCTAGTCATATTGGAAACACTAACTTGTGTTGCTGATGATAAAAAAGCAGAAGTCGTTCAACAAGTATATAAAAGAACAGACGATTGAATGGGAGTTGCCATATATTGCTCTACAGTAGATGATAAACAGGATGAAGCAAACGAACAGCTTCCAGGCAAAGGTCGTTTGGCTCAAAGACGTAGAAAATCTTTCTCTTGTTTATTATTTTCGCTTGGTTGATTTAAATTTGTTTCAATTTTCTTCAGCTATTTCTCACCTGTTTTCATATAACAATTCACTTATTCACTGATGAAGACTGGAATTTAGTTTCTTTTAACAAATGGCTTAATTATTGACATAAAAGAAGTACTTTGGATCATTTTATTGTAAAGATGATAGCTTTAAATCCTTTCTTTGCTTCTTCTTCTGTGTGCTTTTGTTAGCCAGCTAGTATAGATTATAAACATAAAATATAAAAGATAAATTTTATTTTACTTTTTTACTACCAAATTAAAAGAGAACAGTATTCTACACTTTAGTATTGCTTTCCCTTCTGGCGTTTAAATTTCGTTCAACTTGTATCTTTGCAATAAATTGAATTTTCCCGGTCGAGGAGTACTTTCCGTGTTGAAAGCACCTTCGGCGCTCGTTTATTCAGCGCGATCACTGCAAAAGAGTTTTGTGGTATGAATTCTCATGGAACTGCGCATTAAGTAACTCGAGAAAACTCACTTACCGAACTTCTTTCTCGTCCATAGCAACCAACTCTTTGCTTCAATATAAGGCAATTGGTACTTTTGGGGTAGCGACCACTGGCGAATGACAGTTATGTAGTCGGAGGCGATTTAGCCTGCGGTTAATAAAGTGGAAGGATATTCCTTGGAAAGATCCGAGGAATTGTAAGTAGTAAAGTTTTCATACAATTCAAACTTGAGAATATTTCAACGCATCACGTGTGACAAGTGTTTTTGCATATACTCTACCTATAACAGTTAGTTTGAGCTTTCGACCGATCTTTTTCAATTTTGTCGAGGGAGATTTGTTCGCTAGCTTAAATCCAGTGCAACGAAAAAGTCGATAAAGGAACGAGAACAACAAAGAGAAGAGGATTTGCGCATGGATCGAGTAAATAATTCCTCAAATCTGAAAATGTCATTTCGCTGTGAAAAATTGATGATTTTATTAGATGAAAAATGAAATAACTTTATAATTTCATAGTGGAGGCGCTTTTCCCTATTTTAAATTATTATTTCTTGGTTTTCCCCTATTTTCCTGTTTTGTAAACACCCTATGTTGAAAACGTGAACGTAACACTAGCACTTGAACATTTTCTCAATTGAAATAAAGAAAGACAAAGGTTTGTCTTGTGGTCTTTCTCTGAATTACTTTATTCAATGCTGGAAGGAAAAAGAAGTAAATAAATTACTCGATGTCGAGGCCAGACCTGGGATATAATACACTCGAGTTAAATTTAATGCAATTAACTTAATGGAATTGTTAGCTGCAAGCATAATTAGTACAAATATCGTAATTTTTCTGAGAACCTTTGAAGGTGATTCAAAGCAATACTGTAATTATACCTTTAAAATATATAATTTGATTAATTGATGAATTTGTGGGAATAATTTTTATAAGAAAGTACAGGGTTATATGGCATGCACTCATCTGTAGATTACCATTAAAGTAGATTTTACGGGAGGCACTAGGCATCTTTAGCTCCCATACTATCCTCTTCTCTAACCTTATTATTATTAAAGGTTTCCGCAGTCCAACATGACGAGATTTTTCCGCTCGTATTTTTTTTATCACTTCATTACGATTCCCATTATTAAGGCTGATAGGATGCGTAAATTGAAAGTAATTAATGCTAGCATTATGTACTATCCATTTCAGTAACTCGAATAATTCATGTTCAGAGCAATGCAGACATTGTCAGTAATTTATATTTTTTATAATGAAAAATGCATGAAAAACTATTAAACTTACCGTTATGATGAGCGTAAGGAGTCTTCTGAAGTCTCCAGAAGTTTCACTGCACAAATGTTCGGCTAAGGGACGGCTGTAAACTGTAACATTAAAGAGAAAATAGACATATTAATAATTAATCATCCGTAACGAGTAATAAAGTAAGAATTTTGTTTAATATCTTAATATCTTCTAATAATGCAGAGCTGAGAATTAGAACAGGATTTAATTAATTTGTACTATATCTATATTCTATTACAAGTTGCTGAAATGCTGACTCTAGGTCCTTCAAACTTTCTGAAATTGGTTTATGAACGTGAGATTCCTATTAGAGCTTCCAGTTATTGTTCGTACGAAGGAGTATAAACGTATTCATTTTACTAGAAGATACAATCATAGTCAATTGTGTTTAACTTATTTTTTAATTCAAAGGAGTTTCAGAGATTTCAAGGTTTAAAAATATTTCAAAATATTTCAAAGGATTTCAAGGATTTGAAGATAATTTCGCTTTCGAAATTTTAAATTCACAGGTTTTACAATTGAACATTGAAATGTGAGGTGCTTAAAATCGTAAAATTTTAAATTGGAATAGCGATTCTACGAAACTTGAAAGCGAACTCGTTCAAACGGTTGATTGAATTTTGGCTATCCGACATACCGTATTTCACGAACTAGAAATGCAAGATATTTCTGATTTACTTCCATTTCCCATTCCTAACTGTATCGAAGAATGGTTTGTCACATGAGTGGTGATCAACCCCCTCTGATATCAATTTTATAACAAAAATCGAGGCTATAATTCGATAAAAGAAGGTGCAAGAAAAAAAGTACCATAGAATCATACGTAACCCGACACTGTGGTTCAAATCAAATGCGGAACAGTGTTCGAAGTTAAGTGATTCTACGGTAGGTGCGAAAAAAGAGGCAAAAGGAGGATTTGTAAATTGCAGTGAGACAGAGTACACGTGGTGCGGTGTGTCCGATGTACGAAGACACCCTTGTCACTGAAAGAATGGAACCACACGCGGAATATAAATGCTGGGTTGGGATTCTGCAGGTCGTGAAGATTATTTAGGTCGTCGTGAAATATGCAGCTGAGAATGGGACAAATAAATTTTGGGGATGGCGCGCCGTGCTCGATATTGCCCTCGTAATATGGTTCTGTCGGTTCAAAGTATAAAACAAGTACGAAATTCCAGCTGATAACTCGAAATTACATGCAAGGAGTCAAAATTAATGCAGCACTAATAAAGAAATGTGAAGAAATAAAAAAAAAGATGCGAAAATCCGCGAAATATTCATCAATGTTTCACAAAGTATTGTCTTCTTGTACATTGGCCGAGTGCCAATTCAATTAGTCCCTTAAACGCGTAATCTGCAGTGCATTCTTCCAGGTGGCCCCTTTGAGCTACAGAGTTAATAAATTACATGGAAAGACGCTTGTCGAATAAGGTTCTAGTTCTCATTTCGTCCCTAGTCACGTAATCTTCCCTTATTTAGGGGCAATCGTGAATCAAATTTAATCAAGATTATATTATAAATAAATAAATGCTTTAATGCTATGGAAATATTTGAGACTTTGTAAATCAGGAAAACTACAATAACAAGTATCAGTCTTTCTTTCTGATGTTGAATGCGGTTTTGCTAAGAATTCAAATCTTTTCCTGCATCGTCGCTATTTATTATTCTCGATATAGTTCACGCAGAAAAACGAAGGGTAAAATAAGCTGAATACTTCAACAACTATGCACGTTACATACCCGAGTAGCTGAGTTTTCACTCCCTACAAACCCGTTCGTCCATGCGCCATCGACTATATGCAGTCTTTGTTTGCGATAAGGAGCACGTGATATGGTACGCTCAAGGGGTTTGAAAAATCGCTTGAATTCTGAATCTCAATGTAAAACTTCCGATATTTCAGGAAAAGAAGTTGCCAATCTTTTCTCGACCGCTCTTCTTCATAATTAACTTTTACATTAACTAGAATAACGAGCGCGCGCTCCGCGATCTTCTTCTTTTTCTTTGGTAAAGAATCATCTAATTTGGACAATTTTATTCTTATAACTATTACATTGATATTTCAGTGTAATGGTTCTTTTAAGAAATTGAAAAATTCAAATCTTCAAATAGTTTCTTTAGAATTCTAAGGATGAGAAATCCCTTTAAAGGTCAGTTAGTATCCAGTTGGGAGATCTCTCCTCTGACACTCCTTATCTCTCAATTGTTTCCTACAATAGTGAACTGGGTTGGTTAACTGGTTTTAGGAGACATTCTCTTGTCGAAAGCAACTGCATTCTTGTAAAGATCGCACAGGGACACACGTAGGTCTCAAGATCCTATAAATCAAGTGGACTGCCCGCCTTGATTAACGAGCTTTAAAGCACCGTTTCCGGATCCTTTCCCTCAAGTATGAAAAAGGCAATACCTTCCCATAGCTATTTCCTCGCCTCTAATCATCCACTTTTTCATTTCCGTCCTCGGTAAAAAGCTAAGCTCCCCCATTCAGAATGAAAGAATTATATTGAATTATTTCCGTACTAATGACAAAGATTGCCGGTTAAATTAAAAGAATATTTGAAAAAATAACTTTTCAACCTCGATAATAAACTAGTAAAAGCACCAATTACGAAATATAAGGAGAAAACAAATACACTTTGTTTTTATGCTTTCGAGAGTTTAATTCCATGAAAATGTGCTGGATTATAAAGTTCACACATTCTGGGGGCTACTTAAGTAACTTTCCCACTTTCCCATTTTTCCGTTGTTCTTAAATTCTCTCCGTGTGACACGTTTTTATTAATTAAGCTATATACAGCTTTTGAAATCCTTTAATATTTTTATACTTACGCGCTTCGTAGGCTTCGACAATTTCCCCAATCTCATGATTATCTCGCGAGCAGATGATTTCTACCAGAGTTTCTTCTTCGGTTCCCACGCCAGACATCGCCTTGTGAATTTGTTTGGCCAAGAAATCCACGGGCGGCGTCATCAAAGCCACTATGACGTCTTCAAATTTTCCGCCCAACTCACTCTTCAAATCTTCGATTATGTTCTGAAACAGAAGATGAAACTGTATGAAACTTGATGCTTTCATTAGTTTTTGAAGGGATAATTGAAAATGTTTCTCAATAAAGAGATCATCTCACTCATTTATATTCACTCAACACCCCCCGCGAAATGCTTATTGAGGCATATATATTGAAGTCTGGATAATAGAAGGCAGACATTTTTTTCATGGCGATTGATAGAACTGTAGTGCACTGAAAAGGTACAGAAAAAGTAAAGGGTGCATACGAAGCGTATGAACTCACTCGACTGGTTTCACATTCAATTTTTCATTGGCTGATGTCACTCTATACCTAGTAGGATGGATGCTCTCTTACTGATGGATGAATAATGCGTGCAAACTTTATTCTCATGAAGGAAATCATTCTAAAAATAGTTTGCTCAAAAAAAAAACACGTTTTATTTAGTCGCAAAACGGACAAAACCCGGAAATGCAGACGTCTTGCTTAATTAAAACATAAATAATCTCGTAAAACTTATTCGTGCAAAGTCATCTCACGAATTTACTGCTTTAGTTGATTCTCTTAATCCCCCAAAAAATAAAAGACTATCTTCTGAAGAGTGAGACCTGTAATTAGGTCGGGAAAATGTTTCATAGAATCTAGAAATTCATCAATATTTAATTGAAGCCGACATTCTACCAAACGGGTTAATCGAAGTTTTTCAAGAGATTTCAGCAGGTTTTTTGAAACAAGGATCTCGCTGACTGAAGCTTTCATAGCTTTAGATAATTAACCTGAGATTACGAGAAAATCCGCGTTTAATTTCCGTTGGAAATGAACCCACCACTTGCAATTCCTTTCTGGACATTGTCCTCGACTGTTCCACGTTATATACTTTTACGCGGCTTAAGGTCTAATGAGGATTGAGAAATTGGTATTATTCTTCGAAATGACAGCCCTTTGATTTTTCCAGTAAAAGCTTTTTCATCAAATTTCTGAGAATATTACTTGTAAATTACTTTGTAGCTCAATGTAGGGTAATAAGTTTGAAAGTTTCTAAATCAAATTAATCACGATGAATAAGTCTTCGTGAAGTTATAGATGGCTTGTATGATAAATTCACAGAGGAAGATTTTACAGCTTTCGATATGAGATTGTAAAACATTTTACATTAAAATATAAGGAGCGATTTAGTGATTCATAAAGCATGAAAGAGAATATTAGAAAACGAACTTTGAGGGCAGAAATACATGCAAATAGATATAAATTTCATTTTCTTAGAAGTTTAATCCATGGCACAGTTCAACCGTGAGCTATTTTG
This sequence comes from Synergus itoensis, assembly GCA_904066005.1. Taxonomy (NCBI): domain Eukaryota; kingdom Metazoa; phylum Arthropoda; class Insecta; order Hymenoptera; family Cynipidae; genus Synergus; species Synergus itoensis. The sequence continues at coordinate 144,639 of CAJFCP010000125.1, read as the reverse complement.
CTATTCCCAGTGGATGAATATTAATATATTTTTAAAGACCCATAAAAAGATCAAAGAAGATCTTTAGTGAAATTATACTTAGGTAACTTGACGGCTTTATAAACTTAACGGAAGTTTTAAACATTCTGAAGAAGATATTTATACAAAAAAATATTAATCTTGTTTTGACAGTTGTAATCATATATAATCCATATAAACACCGTTTTGAACCGGTTATTACCCAAATGAGAATGGAACCAATTAATAATTTCCAGAATCGTAAATAGATGGAAATATTTAATTGAGAAATTCAAGAAGATGTATATACAAAAAGGTGTATCGCAGCAGTATCGGGATAGACTGAGTCGAATCAGTGAACCATTTTACATCGATTTCAGAATCCGCTTACTCGAGGTTGTTCGTAACGAAATTGCCAATGAGTCGGATGCAGCACTGTTGATTGTATCACTGTGTTGACACTGTCAAAGTTTCCGGATATCGAGACAATCGCCTAGACGTACATTCTAATTACAAGTAAATTGCTATGGTTCTAATCTAGAGAATGCATTCGAAACACAACATGAACAGAGTTGCACTTTTGACCACCTATTGTGCATTGTACAATCACGCCAAAAATCCCTATTAAAACTTAATAAAAACCTAATAGTGTTAGATTTTTATTAGGTCTTCACTCGATGCTTCCACCAATTATTTATGTAGTTTCTATTCGGCAGTTAAAATATTTTGGTAAAAACGTGCATAATAAGAACCCATTAGAACCACTTAGACAATTTTTGGAAAACATAAAACAGCAAAAACGTTGAAAACAGAAACTTATTAAGTAAACATCAAATCAATCATCAAATCATATTGTACGATATGTAATTTTTAAGAATTCCGTAGAAGAATAATTTGAACAAAGCATTAATGCGTCTGAACGTTCACCATTCATTCTAATTACCCTAACTGTACCAATTTTCTCTGAAAATACTGGAAATGGAAGTAGCTTTCATTACTCGGCAGAGTATAAAATCCCCAGAACATGAATTATTCTTGAAATTGCAGTAATTCACTGTTAATGTAACAGCAACTTTATTTTTCGCTCTATGCAGAAACCCAGAATCTTTACGCATGAGCAGTTGTCTTATTAATTTCCTCAACACCTTCGGGAAAATGTCGAGCACCGCGTTGCGTTATTCTTTCATGGTAATTGAATTCTGTTCTTCAAAAATAAATGTAAATATAATATCAAGGGATCACTAGAGTCAGGGCACTAAAACCCTGTTCTCACTTACATTAAAAATTTTGAAATTAATTAAAATTGCAGTATTCAAACAAAATACAAACTTTAATGAGAAGAAGATAGTGCCATGAAAAATATATATGGTACGGTCAGTAAATAGTAACGTTCTAGTTTACCATTTGCTGTAAATATGAAGAAAATTGAAAGAAATGTTTTAAAACGATAAAGATTTTAAGTATATGATAAGCAATTTTTGAATAATATGAATAGTATTTTAATTTGAACAGGAACCTAGTAGTAAAAAATTATACAATTAAAATAAAAAGCTTCAGTAACAGTGTGCGAGGCGGACTAATTTTTTATGGTAATTATAATTAAATAAAGTTCGTTTAGAAAGCTTTTCGAATTTTCGTAAATAAAAATGAGAACTACTTTATAAAAGCAGCTTTAACTTGTTAAGGTCAATTTGGAACAAATTTATAATTGCCAAGCTTGACAATTTATCTAATTAACTCTCTGGAGATTTAAATTCCGAATGAGAGTTAAAAAAAAGCTTTCTTCAAGCAAAATAATAATATTTAAATATTTTCTTCAGAAAATCAGTAAAATCTCAGAACGAGTTCTTTGTCGTCAAATTGTTTCCAAATTAACTGACATTCTCAGCTGTGCGCGTTGACAACGCGAGTGCATACGTGCAAACATTGTAGCAGGCGTAAAGTTGCGACTGGTCATGGCGTGCTTTAGGCAGAATCAGTCTGGCATGTGGTTGTTGGGGTGAGTTTTAGGTTGAAGAAGTTTGCACCGACGGATGGCAAGGGAGGGTCGTAGTGGGTTATTTAGTGGTTGCCATTGTCGAGCATTTGAGTTGGTGTGCGACACGATTTGGTAGCACTCGCGAAATGGCTATGTTCTTCAAGCCAGCAAAAACTATACGGGTTTTCAGGTCGAACCCATAAGTCTCCCCTTCTTGCGCCCTATCTATTCGCACCTGGTTCTTCATCAAATTCCGCAAATTCTGCACTAACTCCCCTAAGATGATACTTTTTGTTACTTCTGACACTCTGGAAGTTCAAAATGACAATTTATCATGAAAACATTTCAGACTTACAATTTTAAAGAAGTAATTTCAAGATAGAAATTAGAAATCAGGAGAAATTCAAAGAATTAAATAAGAGAATTGAGGAGAATTGAAATCTGAAGCATATGGCATTTGGAGATAGAGAATATTTGTTGAATTTAGCATGAGGTTTGATTACGGAACTGTCATCGCGTGTAGGATAGAGCTGGACGACAATGTCGAATGTGTTCGTCACCTAAGATCGAAATCATGGATTAATCTTCCCCGTGATTAGTGGCACAACTAGAACAATCCCGCACTCCTGTGAGTTCGTGTCACAGGTAGCTTACAAGCTGTATCCTACAGCAGCCATACGTTCTGTTTCATTATCGAGGATCGAGTGAATGATTAATCGTCTCCGAGCTGCAGAATTAAATCTTTTTTCCACTTTTTCTGTTTTTCATGTTAGGACAAGATGATTCTACCGAAAAAATGAATGGAAATAAGAGCGACCAACTCTGACATTTATATAATGAAACAATGTGCATTTAAATTGCTTTTTAGTCTTTTTAATCTAGTTCATGAAACATTCATCGCTTCACTAACATTTAAAGTCTCTTTGGAGTCAGAGGCTAGAATCGATTAGATCTTTGGAGTCGACTAGATCAATGTACCTCTGAGTACATTGAATTAACTGAATTTAAAACATCTGTCTCTACTATACTGAATGATATATTAAAGCTTTGGCAGCATCGATTCAGTGCCATTGTTAATTGTCTTCAGAAGTTCTTCTTTAAGAATTTTATTCTATCGCTTCATAAAGACTGTATGACGTATATTGTATCCGTTGTACTTCATAGAAAGATCCTTCTTTTGATAACAAGCACATTGTGTGCCTTAATGCAGAAGTTTTCTCTTAGATCGAAACGTTTTTTTTTAAATGAAGCAAAAGGTTTTAATACATTTTTCGCCAGATGTGATAGGATACAAAACATTTTTCTGTCAATGAAATATGTAATAATTCATCTTATTTCTTCATTTAAAAGATTTAACAATTGGAGAAAACAATAAAGTTTAACTCACCCGGCCATACTCTTGAGTAAAGAATCTCGCGATTTCTTGTCTCTGGGAGTTGTTGCGAGCTGTTAGGATGTCAATAATGGCTTGCTCGTCAGTTCCAAATCCTTTCATGGCAGTCCGAAGAGCCACACCATCTTCAGCTACATTAAAGCCTGGCTTTGGAACCACTACCGGCTCTCTCTGAAATATTGTAAAATCTCTTTTAAAAAATATTAAATATTCACCACTGAATAAGTTGTTTCACTTTTTCTAGTCGTGAAGTAAAAGAAGAAATGCTTTTTGAAATGAGAATATTTTTTCTGAAAGGGAAAAAAGGGTGGTTCCATAATTTCCGGAAGGCATAATAATTTATAATTTCGGCGCGTAATTAGGTATAGCAATACTTTGGACAGACGATGCTGCTGACATACGCATTTTGCAAAATCAAAGGCATGTATTCATGAATGCAAGTTGATAGACATATTCCTCGTCTATGAACACGAATGTTCTGTGTTGGTTTTAACATTACCATTTGTGGCTACGTTAAGTGCTGTGAATTAATCCTCGCGCTTGTGAGTGCATGTTGCTTAGTCGTAGTAGTTAATTTAACATTTCACTTCAGAAAGTTTCTGTGGTATTCCTCGAAATTCACATTGTAGTATTGAATCTGAATTAGAAGACTGCAGAGTATGTACTATTGCTATTTCAATCCTGCAACTACAACTTGCATCACTTGTCGTTGATAACGTGTTTTCAGGTGAGATGAGAGATAGGTAAACGATAGAGAATAATATTAAAATTCTTTTATTTAACTTTGTGTCTTGTACCAGTCTCTCTCAACTCCTTAAAAGTCATAAAGATTTGACTCCGGATAAAGTTATATAAGACAGATACTATAGTACTCTAACGTGAAATGGCAGTTTTTGTAACGACAAGTCTTTTGTCATAAGAGCCTCTTGTAAAAGTGCACTTCCATCAATATGTCCCTCATCGATCGACTACGTGATCCAGATTTCTTTAGACTTCTTTATGGAGCTGGAAATGTTGAGAAAAAGCAAAGTCGTTTATCCCCCAAATGATCACCGAGTGGATCGATTCATCTAAGTTCGCTTGAACATTTTCCGGTACAGCTATCACTGTTCAGCCATCTTACTTTTTCAGTAAAGCATAACGATAGAGGGAAAAGTGATGCAAAATGATCGAGATTTTTATGAAATTACTCAGAAACTAAAAAAAAGTTGTCTTGTAGGATTACTTACAACGTAACCAGTCATTTTTCCGGTACTGCACCTGAAAATGAAAAGAAATTCTATTATTATAATTGTCTATTGGGCATTTTACGGAGGTTGGAAGGTTTCACATCTCGGGGGTAAATGCTAACGAATTTTATAACCCGGGAAGGACATCAATTTAAAATTTCAGAAAATATTCTTTAATATATCGATTCCCATTTTAAAGCCGAATTCGCGAACGTTAGTTGATTTATTTTTGGACTGCAGAACTGTAAGGTATATTATTCCATGATTCGTTTCTCTTCCTTTCGCGGATTCAAATGTCACTATGGTTATAGCAGTAAATCGCTTTAATATTCAACGCGAGAGAAATACGTGGCCGGATCCTCCATAAAGTCGGAGATCGCGTCAAGGATGGAAGGTATGATAAGACTTTCTCCACACGCTGCGAAATGGAAATTTGTCTCACATGCACAATGTTAAGGAACTTTTTTATTTTGCATCATGCATGCCCCGCTTTGAATCAATGAAGACCTTTACACAAAAGTTGCAATTTTAATTTCTATTAGAGCAATCTTGTTTTGAATTAGAATTGTTAATCATGAAAACAATCAGCGTAGCGATTCATCGAACTATTTCAAATTTCCGGTCATTCCACGGTTTCCCGGTCAAGTCGCCACTCTGGCAATGCTTCCCGCGTGTTTACATATTTTTTATTCGAAAAAAGCAAACTAAATGAAACTATTTCAAGTAAAAAAAAAGGGGAGAATGCCTTGGAAAATTGTGAGGCGGGTCCCGAAAAGTCGTCCATTGTTGTTATTGGGGAAGAGGTAGTACTGTTTTCAGATTGCAAACGATTCGCAAACACGCCAGTGAACTGCCGCCAACCCAGAAAGATCGAAATGGGGTAGTGGATTTTCATTCTGCGGAAAATAACAGTTTCGAATGTACAAAGCATCAATCGAACGCTCGGTCAATATTACTGGGTTTTAGTTTCCTTTTTTTCTGCATGATCTCTTCGCAACATCCAGTGTCATTGTTTCTATGGCTGCATTCTTCCAGGAACCATAGAGTATGTGAAAAAGGTATAGCGATTGGTATAGGATGAAACGATTCCCAATGATTGGTAAGGTTGGCCAAAAAGAAAAATAATATTTTGGTACATAGTTTATTTCCCTATATGATAGTGGTTTTAATGAATTTCTGAATTTTTATTGAAGCTCTTTAGAATGCAAGTTTATATCAATTTTGTAAACGAAATTGTGGTTCCTCATTTTTCTTTTAATGCTCCTGAATCGGTTTACTTTACGGTGTAACACGTTATTTAGTTGACCGAATACAGGGTTGCGTTACAAAGTGCATTATTAGGTAGTGCAAAATGTTATCAAGCAGCAATTACCGAAGCTTTGTCGTGCAGAGCACCCTTGTTCCACAGCAAAAGCTTTCCCGCACTAGGATTATAATTAAGATGATATTATCCAAGCTCTTGTGGAGCTACTACCAGTAACAACTAATAATAATCTGATATTACTCAAGTATAGACAGAGAAAATGGTAAATAAATTCAAATCAAATTCGCTTTAGAAAATAGGCTTGTATATTGTTTGCAAAATTGAAATTTGTGTCCTAGTAAATGGCTGAATAAATGGAATAAAGGAATAGTTTCAAAAAAAAGCGAGTGTTTCAAAAAAATAATGGAACCGTAAAATTCAGTTTTCTCCTAGCTTTATGACGACACAGTCTTTACACAAATTTCATGAAACTGTTAGTTTTTATAATGAACAATTAAATTGCAGTTTTTTCCCTCTAAAAAGTAGAAGTGGAAAAAATATCATGAACAAATTTTCAATTAAAAACAATTGATTTGACCCATGCAGTTGTTTTTATCCTTTAGAAATGTTTTTATGCAATAAAAAATATGAGAAAAACATCTCGATATGTTTTATTGTCAGTGTTGTGTATCATTTACAAAAAGAGCAATTTTATTCTATATTTGCGTAAATATAAACAAGAGAAGCTTCCTTTCATCTCAAGTTCTCTCTTGAACGTTTGTGTTTCTCCGCAAACAGGAAAAGTGTTGGATAAAGCAAGCGAATACTTGGCACAATTTGTTCTCGATAAAATTGACGGGGATGGAAAAGTGCCGAGCACTTGCAAATCGTTCATATATTGTCACTTGTCTATACTTGTCGAGACCACTAGATGTATAATGCGGCTGAAATCCGTCGTTTCTCTAGCGGTAAATCAGAGAAATTGTCCTCGGAATTGAAAATATATGGAAAGCACAAATCAAAGAACGTCGCCTCTTTTTCTTTTTTAGAGATCAATCATGTTTGTTCTGAAAATACATAGCTGAAGAATATATAAAATAAATCTCAAAAAATGGAAGAGATGAAAATTCATTTTAACAATGGAATATTATTATAACTACTTGATGATATTGTTGTTCAGTAATTTAGTCATCAAAGTACATATTGTCATTAAAAAAGATGAATAGATGAATTTTTTATAAAATAGGTGAGGAAAATGTGACAAAAATTGAAACAAACTTAAACCAACAAATTGAAAAAGGTGAAAAAGTGACTTTTCAAAATAAGTGAACAAAGTGAAACAAAAACAGTGAGCTCACCATATAATCAATATATCGATATTGCTTTCTAACGTTTTTATTAATTACTTATTATTTTCTAGGCAATTGAATTGAAAGTATAACATGGACTAATCGATAAAAAAAAGAGCATCAGTGCATTATAGTTAGTGAAACTATACCTCTAAACAATCTAATTCCTTATGGAGGAATATGGTATATATATTCATGCAATGTGAAATATTAACAATACATATACTAAATGAACCGCACCTCTTGTGTATAATTCATTGCAGATAGAGTTTGAAACATATTATACTGAAATTTAGATTGTCAAAAGGATAGAGACTAAACAGAGAAAATAACTGTCGTTACCGGCAAATTAATGTTTTGCGCATGCGTGTAAGCGTGTATTTGTTTTATTTTAAAAAACATAACTACAGACTGCCCGGTTAAGAAGAGTTCAAAACGTCACGTGTAATTCGTAATTTATTGAGAAAAGTTTCAGGATGTGGTTGCCGGGCGAGATGAAGATTGATTCAGGAAGTAGGACAATGATATGACAATTCATTCAGAAAACATGAATATTTATTCAATGAAAAATGCGGATGAGCTCATTATTTTGAATAGCGTAATCATAACTCACCGATCGAAGGTGAATCAAATCAAACAGCAAATTTCTGGCACACGAAACAATATGAAATACTATGTTGTGACGTATACACTGCCTCTATAACGGCGAAACCGTTCTAGTGTAAAACGTGAATCAAGATAGAATTATTCCACAAGGACACTGGAAATTCCTTCTCTCACTCTTCTCTGCAGACGGCAGCACTTCTCAGAGAATATTCTAGCGGTAAATTTTGAATGGTTTAAAATCTTTGAATTCTACATTTTATTGTAGATAAATTATGCAAATTCAATTTTTAGCTCTAACAAAACAGATCATACATGCCAATTCATACATGCCAAAGATTTAACAGACTTTAGGGAATTCAGGAACATTATTTATATTTTAATATTGCCAATGTTGCCAATGTTGTCATGTAACATTACAGCAACATAGCTGCAATATTGCATCAATATTGCAATATTTTTGGACTCACTCCAGCAGCCCTGTTGTTGAACCCACACAAAATTTTTGGGATTTGATGAAAAATTGATTTTTACAATACAATACAATACAATTTGAAATACTCATGATATTTACTGAAAATGCAATTTCTGCATCAAAACTATAAGTACACTAAGTACGCGATGCACATGATAATGCGAGACTCGAGGCGAGACTTTACCTTTAAAGGAGATATATCATCCAATTTCTGCTTAAACGCCACTTGCGCGTAAATGTGTTGATCTATATATGAAACATATTCTGCTCCGTATATTATATCATGCAGTAAAACAAGAGGTAGGGTCGTGTTTAATACACACGGGGTAATTGAATATAGTGAGGTCGCGGTGAAAATATATCACACGCACAGCCACATGACACAAAATATGTGAATACAGATACCCTGCCCGTCCAAGGTATTGCATTGTTGCTCTAGTTTATCGCGCGAGTAGCCTACGAAAGTCGGAGAGAGGAGATTTGATAAATAAAATTTCCCCGGAAATGGTTCTCATAGAAAAAAAAGAACATTATTTTCCATTTCATGATGATTATTCTAGAAAGAATTTTATAAATAAGTAACATAATATAAACTATTGAAATTACAATATCTTGTAAGATTTACAGCTCATATCCGTGTCCATCCGTCAGTTATCGGCAATTACTAATTATTCTAAGAAAAATGCAAACGAAACAGCTATGCACAATAAATTTGATAAAATATTTTTTTCCGTGTAGGTGCAATCATAAAAGCACACGCGTTTCTCGCGTTAAATGCTAATTTTCTGAAAGCTGTTGTTACAGGAGAGTTTTGCTTGTTATACCGTAAAGAGTGCCACTTTAATCTGGTTTACGAGTAACTTTAGTTTGGACACTGTCCAATTTCAACTGCAAGACAAGCGAAAACCGAGCAAGGGTTATGTTTAATATTAATGCGAATAAATAAGCGCAACTGCTATAAAAGCTCGTATTTGAGTACCGCGATAATAATGCGGGAGCCATCATTTTCTTTGCACATAAATAAAGAAGTTTGTAACGAGTTTCCTATATGTAAACGCATTACAAAGATATAAACTTAATTAATGTGAGGATATAGTAGTTTCTCATGCACAGATACTGCTTTTCAAATTTATGACTATAATCCGCGCTGCGCTATTCGTTATTTGGAAGATCCGTATTATCTTCATTTTATGACTCAGTAGCGTCTCGGGGTAGAAATTGTACTAGGGCCCAAGTCGGATTCTAACTAGTTTGCACCAATTTATTAGGGCTCTTGCTAGAAAATTACTGTAAGAAAATAGTTTCTCTAATAACACCCGAATAGCGCCCGAATAGCGCAGTGTGGTCAATTGGTCCAATTTTTACCTTGGCTATAGTAGACAATTGTTTTTTTTTTTATTTTGCCGCACTTCATAAAGTATCGTGTATTATCGTATAAAGAAGATTTATTTTGAATCTTCAGAAACATATATTACTGCCAATTTATTATGGAACGCTTTTTTTATTTACTATAATTGAAAGTAGCAGCTTATTCATCCTGAAAACCAGGAATAAATAGCAATAAATTCCCAAGATTATGGTTTGCTAAGGTAGTTAATTACAAGAATATATCTTAGTTGAATGTACGATTTTGGTGAAAACGAGAAGAACTTGAGAAGAGTTCCTTTGGGTATATTATATGTTTAATCAGGTTTGTGTACTATGCCTCATAAAAGGAGGAAAGAAGTAGTTGGAAAGTAAAGATTTCGCCTCAATTTAGATAACTGAATTCAAATTGGATGAAAGATGAATCACTTGACGAATTTTCTGAAAGAAGCTCATTGAGATTTTGATGATAAAAACCTCGTTCATCTTGTTTCCATTTCTGAAATGTGCTCCATAAAAGTCCGTTTATGTATTTCTGTTCCTTTTCACTTATTTAATAAAATTCAAAGTCTTACAGCAGCGCTGAAAATGTCTCATATTCAAAAAATGAATATTCTGACTGTATGCATCAGAAACTGGTTTGCATTCAAAAATATTGCAAATAATTAATCCAGAATAGTTTCTTTATAATTGATGGGTTGTTGACCGCCTTGGTTCAGAGATCCTCTTTATCCTTGGCCACAAGTAGAGACACGATTCCTTTAGAAATAGACTCCACAAAAGTCCGGAGCAAGTGAACTTTTGTCTGAAGTTACTCCCGCCAAGTCCAAAACTTTTTTCACGAATCACGTACCTTAAAAGTTCGACTTCCTGTGGTGCTCGAGGACGTTGTAGAAATTCGAGAGGACGTTTTTACGAAAGTCGAACGTCGAACTTACGTTGAGTTAGCAGTGCGAAAATAGATAGAACACAACTAAATAGTTGTTAAATTATCTATCGAATTATCCGCGGAAAAAGCAATTATAATTATAGAGGATTAGTTAGTCTAAAATGACTTGTGGGATGTCGGAAACCAATTTATTTCATCAGGAAAAAAATTATTGAATTTTAATCGTTCATGTTCAGTGTATAATCAAGTTGTTTTATGGAAAAATGTTTAACACTCTCGAAAAAAACTTGAGTATTTTCAAAGTCCTTTATAGCTGCAGCTTTTTATAAACTTCAGCAATTTACGATCCACATACTTCACGAGTATAGGGATTTCGTCACGGATCCGCGGTTTTTAATTGCAAGGAAACTCGAGTGAAGGAGTTATTCGAAGCAGGGTACATTGTTGGTCTCAGTTTAGTCCGTAAACTCGTTAATGCATCAGCAAAAGTAGAGCATAGCTCGTCAGTCATACGCTTTGACGTTGAAGCTGATGAGCTCAGCGTATGGAACAGTGAGCTGCGATTTATCGAACATCCGGGCGCCTTACTGCTGGAGGATTCAGAAAATTATTGGCAATTTCTGATCCTAAGATGGCGCTTGATATCACCGTGTGGAAGGCAATTCTACCGAAGATCGTAAAGAACAAAACCTTTTAGATTTACCGCGAAGCCCCTTCTCAACGAGGATTTCATTTCGGAAGGAAACTTTATTTACAAGTCGGTAAACAAATAAAAATTGACGATGAAATTGACATTGGAGCAAACCACAAAGCTTAATTATTAAAAGAATTGAATCTATTGCAATTATTTAAATTTTAAGACAGTTGAGATTTAGATTACATTGGAATACGAGCAATTCCGGATTAATTACGTTGGCTGGCCGTGTTGATTGCAACATTTGACTTATTTGCACATCGCTGGATCGGATTCCACCCAATTTCAAGTGGGTCAGCTTACAAGCATCCTCGACCTGCATACAGATCTATTGAAAGGAACCGCATATTACAAAACCACTAAAAACCACTTGTCTATCTGGACAATCGTCGGCTATCTAAATTAAAATCGATTTTTTATACTCCACACTTTGCGGCACGATTGTGTAATAAATCTTAAAAGGAATAAAATTAGGGTCAAAATAATTTTTAAAGAGAATTAAAATGTTTTAATCTTAAATTACTTAAATGGAAGAAATTAACGCATAAATTTAATCACTTGAAGCTGTGTACAGCTTTGAAATTATGAAAATTATTAGTTGAGAATTTTTTACTCTAACTCTGAAGATTAGTCAAAGAAATGAAATTGTTTTTTCAGGATTGTGTTGACAAACTAGCTCGGTTATTGACAAAGTGTTTTCGAGTGACGTCAGCAGTCTGTCCTTTCTGAATGCTCCTTTTGGTTTCCATTTCGAGCCGAGTTTGTCTGGATCTGGAGTATGCGGAAAGACATTTTCAAGCATGTATGTGCTTGATAGTAACATGAAGTTTGGGTAGAGGGTTGTAAAAAGTGCTTGAATACCTCTTCTCTAAATCCTCATCTCTAGTCGATCTATGCCCATCCAAACTGTCTCATCCTCTCTCATCCTCATCCCGTCAACCTCTGGCTCTAAGGTCGTTCCGCGTATCCCAGTCTATCAGCTGACAAATGGGTCATCCGCGACGACAACGACATTCGTAGTTCAATAACGACCTACACCCAAGTTTGCGTCTTAGCAATTCATTTTCTGCAACGCGGCTTTAAGTCCTTGTTCGATATCAAATTTCTAGTTGAATATAATATATAAATTTTTATACAAATATAAAGAAATTTTTTGCGACGCATTTACTGTCACCTTGTTTTCGAAAGGAAGGTTTTTATAAGGTGTGAAATATTGCCCACCTGGATGGTGAAGCTGTCAATATCTTCATAAATTCTTTTTCAGATTTCTGATAATATATACATTTCAGGTGGGCTGGGATGAACGTTTGAAATTGTATGAGTTGGAGATTTTTCATATACGTTTTACAAATGACGTGCTTCGACTGAAGATTTAATGTAGAATACGAGTCTCTAATGGTTCGAGAACACAATACTGATCCCTTCTAACCCTCAAGTTTACTTCACAATGTACGATTCGTGTGCAGATTCTCAATCCTTTGAAATTTCACTCTATTTCAAAGTCGAGATCTCTTTCATATTTATTTACTTCTCATCCTAAGTTGCAGAATTTAAGATACAATAAAATTTTCCAGCAAATATTAAATAAAATATATCAAATAGCAAATTTTCGAGTAGATCGAGAATATAAACTTATACAGTTATGGAAATGAAAATGCATATGTATTTTTGAGAGTAGGAATGGAAAGGAAAATTAAGGTCCGTTCTTCAAGGCGAAGCTTAGTATATAAATTAATTAGAGACTTCCACGCACTTGGTTGGACTAAACCATCCACGAAGTGGGTCATAACTCTTAATTTCAAAGTATCGAGGTGAGTGTGTGGTCCTGTGCAGCTCTGAAATCCTCTAGAAATTCCCCTAAGTGGAGCACAGATGAGAAATTAGGGTGGGTTCTTCAAGCGTGATCGCTTTTACCTTGTACTCCATGACTCGGCGCTGCATTACTAACAAGAAGAGCAATTCTTCTTTGAACTAAATTTCTTATATATCTTTACCTATGTTTTGCCACTACTTCACTTAATCATTTTAGATTTCAAATTCAACAAATTCAATATTGTCCAATTTCTATTTTGAGCTTAGATTCCTCCTATTTACCAAACCTCCTTTTCCACCCCCTTTTTAAAAACCCCATTTCCAATCCTCCTTTCCAACTTTTTTTTTCTAATTCGCTTTGTCAAGCTCTTTTCCAATCCAATTTTTCAAATCTCTTTTTCGACCTCTTTTTCCAAGCCCCTTTTCCAACCCTTTTTTTCAATCCTCTTTTCCAACTCCCTGGTTGCACCAATTGGACGAAGTGAGGTTGTTTCCGGTTGTTTCAAAATTACTTACTGTGTGCAGTGAGAAAATTGAAACAACCCTAGCTGTTGAGTTTGTGTTTCTTGAACAATCTGTTAGTTAGAAACTCTAAACTCTATTTTGTGAGTCAGGCTCACTTTTCCTCTTGTTCCTCGGCTGATACGTCCTTTGTAACAGTAGCACTAGGTAAAGCACTTAAGAAAATATTTGCCGAGAGGAGAGAATAGAGTGCAGGAAGAAAGTAGAACCTGCACGAGTCCTCGTTGTCCTCGAAATAGATCACCATTAGCGGGTCATTATCCCCGCGAACGGCAAATGAGGCGAGACACTCGAGGGTGTAATCCGGGTAATCTGAGGCCATTACGCTAATTTCTCCAAGTACATCACTTACCCATAATGCAAGTTACTACAGAAGGCCCTACAGGAGATATTTACTGCTTTATCCTGTCGTTCGTATGTGCAGAAAGAACAGAAAGAACAGAAGAAACAAAAAGGGAAAGATTCGACGACTAATGCCTACGCTATTCCGTAGATCATCATTCAAGGATAAATCCTGAACTAATATTTTTTTTTTATTTAAAAAATCCCTAGGGGATTTAGACCCGGGATCAAAATCTTTTTTTAAAAACGGGGAAAAGGGTCGCTCAAGCACTTCTGCTGTTTTTACACAACCTGCTTCAAAAAGAATTGGCACCACTATTTCAATTTCTAAATAGTAAACACGCCGATCGGAACCTTTTAAATTAGACCCAAATCTTTTAAATTCTTAAAGACGGACTGAAGGATCAGGAATATTTTTCCGGGTATTCCAGGTTTTTTCATCGTTCTCGATTTCGACTATGAAGTTAGCTCGTATTTCAGCTGAAATGATAGTTGCAAATACGACGATAAACTGAAAGATATAAAATTTTATGGTCACTTGAACGTGCGTGTACTCACCTGAGCTTACTCGTATAACAACGATCAGCAAAACTCAACTGCGTTTGCAATTCCCTATACCATGAAAGACATGTAGGAAGATTTTCTCATTGTCTATCAAATCTGACATCACAAAATCTCAATTTTGTGATCGCTGAAATAGGTAATATTCTCTCGGTGAATTTCTCCTTTGGCTAATATTAGTTTTTTCCACGACTTTGTTCGCAATTCATTTTGATAGAATGCAAGAAATGATGGTTCATGTAAAAAAATTCTTTTTTTTCGTTTTGATAATATATTAAGAATGAGTCGAGAGTAAAGACTTTAAAACGCCATCTGTCAAGCACTTTAGTTGCTGAAAATCGTCCACCCTCGGAAAGGAGAATTAAAGAGAGCATAGTAAAAATGAAGTTATATTCGTCTTGATAAAATACTGCTCAAAACGAAAGAGAAAAAGAAAACACGAGAAACATCGTCATCTTCTTTTAGAAGAGGAAATGCGGTCGACAATGTACCGGAAGTGACAACAGAGAAGCTCTGTTAAAAATATGACGTAAGGTAGGCGTCTGGCGTGAGTGTTCTGTCGAAACAAGTCGAAAGTAACTGAAAGAAAAAAATTGTTCTCCACTCTTTGTGGCTTTTAGTTGTGCAATTTCCGAGACGAAAGGAGGAAAAATTGCACTCTGCCCTTTTACCATGAAAATTTTTAAAAATTTTAGTTTCCCCTTCTCGTAAATTTGATAGTAGTTATTTATAACAAAGAATAATTTAAACAACTTCTCCGAAAACTCATTTATAATTGATAAGCATTCGGACAAATTCTTTTAAAAGATGGGGTAAACCACCCAGTCGTTGGCATTATGCCGGTGGTTGGTTAACTCTAGCTAGCCTAGTTTAAAGATAAATGAGTTTTATTTTTACAAATAAAATCAAGATATCGTTAGAGGTGCCGAAATAAATATAATTGTCAAATATAATTATGATGATAATTATAACATATTATATTATAATAATATTATAATTAGAAACATAATTATCACACTGGAGAAGCAGGTGTGTTCCTTAATATTGATTGCCCCAGAATTTACTTCTGGATTTATGTCGCTATGTTCTGCTATAGCGAACAAGAGTGACAGAGAGAGAAGACAGTAAACTTTGGTGTCATCTCCTTCACCAGAAACTGCGAGATATTATTAGTTTCGGAACGTATTGCAATAGGAATTTGCGGGAAGTGGCCTCGTCAACTTGTTTTTGGAAACACCGGATGTCGAACATGCAGAGTTCATTACTCGCATCCGGCGAATTCCCTCTTGTCACCTCCCTTCAGTTCTTGAGCAACACGGAACAAGATTTAGTGCAATATGAGAACTTTTCCCCGCAAATTACTTACGTATTTGAGTTGATTTAGAAACTATATTAAACTTTCCTATGTAAGCATTACATGGATTTTCTCACTTGGAATGAAAGCTAACACAAGGAATGTTTGAACAAATAGGAATCACATGATTTAAAAGAAATTACATGTTTGATAAGAGATTACGAGGAGTGATAAACCCTGAATTCACTGAATCCCATAATGGTTTTAAAAGCATATTATGAAGATAAGTTTGAAGATTTTAACTAATCATAATAACAATGGCTAAGTTACGAAACTTAACTCGTTATTATGGTGAAAATGTGGTATATGCGATCTCTACACTGCGTGTTGTTAACTCCCAGATAATTGCGAAAGTTTAAATGTAGAAACATGCTCTCACCTCTCCGAGTAGACTTATATTATTTTTGGCAAATGCATCTGACGTTTGTATTACGTACAAAATTTCCCTGGGAATTCCCAGAGGAGAAGACACCCGCGAAGGCAGAGCTGCACATTTATTTGGAATAGTGAGAATCCAGTGCAAGTATCACGTCTTAAAAATAATATTTGTAGCACTTAAAAGTTGCATTATAATTTTTGTTTAATGTTTAGGTTATTTTTATATCATTAGAGCTTTGAAATAATGTTTTCTATGAATGATTATTCAGTTATATGGATATGAATGCCGCTAGCTTTGTACTTTAATGTAACTGGAAATTATTCATATAACATTTAGCTCTAAATGGGAATAAGTATAGATCGCTGATGTGTAATTGTTTATCGTTCCCTGATTGTTCTATATAATTATATTCTCTCATGTGTTGCAGAATGAAAGGAAAGGACTACTCTCCAAATTCAATGGGATAATCGTAAGTTTTTAGTGAAAAGGGGTAATATCA
This sequence comes from Synergus itoensis, assembly GCA_904066005.1. Lineage (NCBI taxonomy): Eukaryota > Metazoa > Arthropoda > Insecta > Hymenoptera > Cynipidae > Synergus > Synergus itoensis. Next base: position 127,955 of record CAJFCP010000125.1, on the reverse strand, counting down.
CTTACTAATAAGTCCTAGCTCTTATTGCAGTGTACTAATTTTACTGGTCGCCATGGTAGTATAATATGCATAGGAATTACGGATGAAAACAGGGGATGATTTACTGACCCATGCTCTGCGATCGGTGTCTGTGCGTGCTATCAAGTCTGTCGTTGCAATTAGATGCTAGATAGAGCAGCCAGATTCGAAATGCAATGAAACCACTGTAGAATGTAGATTGTAGATGTTATGTAGCTCCAGTATCCAATGTGACTAGCTTTCGATACGCTTGCTGAAATCGGAAGTCGGTCTCAAATGAAATAAACTGAATTATTTGAAATCAGAGTAGAATCAAAATTTAAAAAAATTTAATCAAATCATTCCGATGCTAAATAAAAAGAGATTTGGAAAAATTTTGCAAAGGAGTTTAAAAAAGAGATTAGGAGAATAGGTATTTGGAAAAAGCCTGGAAATTGATTATATCTAATCAGGCTCATTACTATATATATATAATAATGTGCGAAAGATTTGTTCTCTTCTCTCGATTTTCATTAATTCATATATTCTAATTCACTAGAGGATTTGCTAGCGAAAATACGTGCACGGAGGTGCAATTTAAAGCAATCTAAACTCAGATTCAACCAAATCCACGTTTGAAAGATAATTGGAGACTTTAAGTGCCATAATTATTTTAATCTGACAAGTGTCTTGAATGTCAAAAAGGAGAAATCAAAGCTGATGACAGTGACATGAAGATTAAACTTAAAATATAATCGCACTAGATTCTTTTGCTTTAGTGTGTGATCTCGCGATTTATATTTTACCGATTCATATACTCAGCTATAAAATTCCTACGCTGACTCGTTTGACGATCATGCATAACACAAACTTGATAACTGCTGAAATTAAATGTTGTTCGTCTCTCTTTGTTATGATCTTTTTATGGCATGTCCCTAATAAATTCATCTTTATGTTTAAAAATAATTGAAAACTAGTTTGAATTACATGTAGGACTCGCCACAAAATTTGTTTTATCATCATCTGCGTTATCAATACATTTTTTTATTACTTTCAAGCATAACGACCAAGATTTTACTATTGAACACATTTGAAAAGCCCACAACTTTATGTAAGTATACTCAAATATAAATTTCAATCAGTTCAAAGGCTCTGAAATTTCTTTTTATGGTTCAGTTGCTGGATTCAATCTCTTTCATTTTTTGCATTTTCTAGAGGTTTCATTTAAAAGAGTGAGTTTGCTTTAATGCCAAACTGATGCAAGAAAAAAATTTTAGACTTTTTATACACAGTCTCACGTCAAGGAAACTTTATCTCTGATAGATAAAAGAGAGTTAACAATAGCTCAGAACAGAGGATTCACAAGTTTGATGTAACTTGTATATATAAATGGAAGATGAGAATAATGGGAGAATCAGTCCAAGAGAATCGTTCCAATGATCAGGAAAATCTTTCCACCTCACTTGAATTTCTCAAGACGACTTTGCTGAACTTTGTTTACCTGCAAACTCTGATTAATCGATAAACTTATAATGAATTTGAATTAGGCAAAGCTCTTAATTCCTATTCTGTAAACGGTTGAATAATTAATTAATAAATGAAGTAATGAATTCGTGTTCATAGAATACCTTGAACGGTATAAAAACTATAATTTATTGTCCCAACTTGAGTATAATTTTCATCTTATTCGTATTTGAGTTTTCAGCGACATATTCGTTCAGGGAAGGAATATTTATATCCGGTAATATGTAGACCCATTTGTTTTCTCGTGGGCCTCGGTTAACTGCTCTGTGTCCATTATTACATACCTGCGAGCCTGCAAATTTAAAGTTCCGTGGTTGTTTACGACAACATGGTAAGCTTTATTGCGAAATGCACTGGCTAGGTGTTTCCTGTTCAAAACTTTCCACTGTAAATAAAACATCAATCTATTTTGACTCTCGCTTACATATATGGAATAATTACACTTACCCGTATTTTGATAGCCTCGAAACTGTATTGCTGCACATGAAATTTTGTGGAAAAATGCTTAAAGCCTCTATCTGTGATACCTACTGAAAATCCGGAAGACGAGAACGAGCCTGATGATATTTTTTTAAAATTGCCAGCTCGAGTTTTCCCACTTTTGAAAAAATGGTAGCACTAATTCCTTAAATGGAATGCAAATTAAACTAGAAATGCTCATTTCTATGCCAGAAACAATGTAAACAAGTGCCATTTAAATTTTTAAATGCTCACGCGGCGAAGTAGTAAAAGCGGGCACGTTGGTCTCACCCGATCGGAAGTTATTACTTACCATGTGTATGCATTAGTTGATCATAATCAAAACAAACATAATTCACTTGAAAAAAATATTTCTCTGCCTTAGATCCTTTAGTTTATTGGAACATCTATGAAAAATGCTCATAAATTATTGAGAATTAGATTATTTTTCGCGATCCTGATCGATATTTTGATTTGGCTCGCGAACAATGAGTCGACCTACATTCTATCAAATCTTATAGCATGGCCACATTATGAACTTTAACTCAATATTCAAGAATCGGTAATATATAGACTTTCGGTTCATAAAGATAAAATATAATTGTGTCATAGAGAAGTTGATCGGATATTTAAAATTCGTTAAAGTGAGAAAAGACCGGAGGAATGTTGGAGTCACTTAAATTCCAAAGAAGTTCAAATTCTACAGATAAGAAGTTATCCCATGGAAGAGAAATATATCGTAGCCACAATACTGTTTTCGAAAAGCATTTACATACTAGAGAGCAAAGTCTGAAATTCTGCTCTGATAATCTATCCAGAGTCGTAAACTAGTTCGAAATAGTTTCTTTCCCCCCAAGACGCTCTGCAGGATCTTCAATGAAAACACTTCTATCACTTGGAATATTTGCGCCCACATTCCCTAGCTACTGCAACAAAGTTGGCTACAATAGATGTTAGTATGTTACTTACATGCCAATGTAACTTGTACATGCCTTACTCTCCAACTAAAAGCGCATATCTAGATCAAGACTTAGCATACAAGTCAAATGAAATTCGAAGAAGAAGTTTATTAATAACTCTTCTTGGACGAATATAGATTCTATAATAATTATATACAAACATTTCAAATAGAAAAGTTTTTCAGAACCGAAATTATTTTCTCTGCAAAAGTTAGGCTTAACATTTGTTTGAACTATCAATATTTCATTGAAAACTCGGATTGGTTCGGAATGAATTTCAGTCCGAAACTTCCGTCAGAGAAAAGAAAACGTGAAAATGAGCCGAAAATGAAATGCACACAAGTTTGTGTCGGCGAAAAGAATCTTCTTCCTGATGTTCATAGACTTTCACTTTAGTTTCGAGAATTTGCATTTCCATATAAAGTTGGCCAAATATGTTATACAACTGCTCTAAACAAAATAGACTGAAAGAAAGATTCCGCGAATTCACGAAAGACAAATACTGAAGTCCCTTTTTTATATAATTTTGCACAATTTCGCTATTCTTTTAGTGACTCTTGAAAAAAAACGATATCAAAAAAGGAACATTCTTGATTTGTTTATATCCTAGGTGACATGACACATAGAAAATGATGTGCTTCCTTTTATATTCGTACAGTTGACTCGTTAAGATCCTACTTTAAGAGGCTCTCCCGCATAATTCTCTCCCTTTTTCTGAGTCTTTGAAAAGAGTCGTAACGAGTTTTGACAAACTGAGGAGTGAGAAAATTTGACTGTAATAGATACATATTCTTTTAAAAAGAATAGACTCCTAATACATTCTTTTCTCTTGAAAAGATAAAACCAGACCTTTTTTAAAAAACAAAACAAATTTTTCCTATGTACATATAATTCATAAAAAGTACATATTAACATGAAGCTTCACTATTTTAACACTTGTTTGGCTTTGCATTTTTACATGATGAATGTGCTTTATTAAACGAAGCTGGAGTTTTTTTTTCTGATTTCACTTGCAAGAGCGGCATAATGTGGTTCTTTATCACAGATTCTCATATCGTAGAGCAGGCCTTGGACGTATAGCATTTCCATGGAGGTGGTTATCACATTACGTAGTCTCGTCGTGACATTAATATTCGCCCTATGCTTAATAAAGCTCTCATCCACTTTACCATCCAGTCTTGGCTGATTGGGATTTTTACGAGCTCGTAAGAATCTCTCTCGAGGTCTCGTTAAACCCCTTATAATATTCGCTCACACTGGTCGAACATTCGCCGTTCTCGGGCCTTTTAACAATGACATTTGTAGTAAAATTGATTATCACAAGTAGGAACATTATTTCAAAGGACTTGCGGTCCTGAGAAGCAATAAAATTCCTTGAAATCTATTGATCGAGCATGTACCTAAAGTATTTCGGGATGAGTATTTATAAAGCAAATAAAAATAAAGGGACGTAACCCATTGAATATATCGAACGTCACGAAGGCTTTTTTGTGAGGATATATCCCGAATTTCTACGTATTCGCCCTTAAGGCATCCGCCTTCAATTCAGACCCGATGGTCCATGTTTTCTCACTTCCGAGGGGTGGATGGGGAAAGGTCGAGCCCGACAATAAAGCGAGGCGTCCTTGTGGTCGCGAATGTATGGAAAAATATACAGGGTATATTACGAAAGTATTCAATGCGAGAAACGTTTCGCACTTGCAGGTGCTGCCAACCATGCCAGACCAAGTTGGGAAACGAAACTGGTCTGCGAAATGGAATCGAATATTCTTGCATCTCAATTGTTAGATTAAGTTTCCCTTCGTTCCTTTCGGCGCTTTGGACGACTGCATATGAGACATATATTTATAATTCTTCAGAAAAAGGTCAAGTTTTTTCGACTTTTTTGCAAAACTTTTTTTAACTGGATGTAATTTCTTTTTATAAAATTGTTTTATGATAATTTCAAGTTGGTGTAGAAATCTTAGATCTTAGGTAAAATTTATCCCTTCTACTTTACCATTTTATGAAAAATAACAATTTGTAGGGAATTATCTATAAAAAACAGTTATTTTTGACAATTTTTTAAAGACAGTGTTTAATCGTGTCGAAATTTCGGTACAAAATAGTCGACCTCTTTCCATAATTCTACATTTGTACTGAATAAACTCACTCAATTGTATGGAAATTTCAATTCACGCAGCCACAGGAAACTGAAATTTTTTACTACACAAAATCAACTGCAGATACGTATTGAAAAATAATCTAGAAACTTGAGTGAATGATTTTAATATATTCAAAATTGTTTTGAAAAATAGAAGCTTATAAGTGATTTAATTCATATTTTAATTAACATTTAGATTCCGAGAGTTTTAGAAATAGTTATAATTAAACCTCTCTTTATTTTCTGTAAAAAATATTATTAAAGAGATTATTTGATTTTTCTTTGTTTTTCTAAGACCTGATATAGGAATTAACGTTCATGAAGTAGAGTAGAGGCGAAAAAATATGTATATAAACACAGTAAGAGATGTCGAAGTGGTTTTAATAACCTGTGCACCTGCTATATCTCGTAAATTAAAAGCAAAACATTTTTAAAGATAAAGTGTGCAGAAGCTAATTTTTATAATGGAACACATTGCCTTTAGATTCCAAACACACAAATAGTCTCCACTTTTAATCAAGATAATAATTAACATAGGTAGCTTTCTTTCTATATCAATTTTTCCTTTTCAAATAGAATGATGTGAAGACAAAAAGTGTAAATATTTACATTCTCAATCTATTCCCTATTATTTCCAAAAATTTCCTCACTATCTTATAATTTTATTATACTGTACAAATAATCCCAAAGAATATAATTATTTACTTTTTTGATAATTATAATATTACTATTAAAGTCTTTTATTCATCTTTATTCAACTTTTACACTTTTAACTTATTCATAATTTCCACTCATTATTGCAATATTTTTCATATTTACGTTCTGCATTAATATTTCTAACTCTGGAATTACCTACTAATTTCTGTAGCCATAAATTTGTTTTATAAAGGAATTCCTTTCAGCTGAAATTTAGATTATAACGTTCCGGCTTTAGCGAAATTTTTTTTCCCTCGAATTTTGTGCCTTTCATTAAGCGCTAATGTTTATTAATTAAAAGAAGCTCCCGCCTCCGAAGCTCGTAAGCTTCCGTCTCCCATCCCGCAGGAGTGAAACCGCAAGGCCCGACTAGTGGTTGTCGCATGTATATGTATATTGTATAAACGCTGACGCATATGCAAAATGCAATAGCGGAATGTATTTGCATTGTGGATATTAACTAAGTCGCCGATGGCATTTTTTGGCGGAATTATTAATGAGCCTCTAAAAATTTCCATTTTTATAATTGCTGCGCTTGATTTGAAGATTTATGAATATATTTATTCGATGCTTATATTCAAATAAAACTGACGATTGCTTTTGCAATGTTGTTATCACGAAAAGCACAAGTGTTTATAATATATTGAATTAAACCTGAAGAGAAAATTTCAGAAATAAATACATAATGTTGGCGTGCTGGTTTGGTTTGGTTTCTTAGCCTCTTGGCACCGCAGAAAGGCGGCGTGTGCTCGGTTTGGCTCGTCTCTTCGTTATCCTGTCTGCCTGAATGAAATGCTAGTAGCCAACACTGCAGAAACGAAATATAAAACTTACAGCACTGGGGAACAACGCGTGACCACGAGAGTGATGAATGAATGTGGTAAAGCGCTGGGTGGGTTAAAACAGTCACATGATGTTTGTTCTCGCTTCTCTACAAATTTTCTACGTTTATTGCTTCCTTTAGCTGCATTTTTTGATCGATTAGACTATAATCCTCTCTAAAAAAGTAACGTTACCATATTTCTCGAATTGTGGTCGAAAACCTGATTGATTTTTTGAAAATGCGCAACGTGCGTGAATATGCCTTCGAACAATATCTTCAGATTGTTTTCGTTGTCAAAATCTGAAACATTTTAGCAAAAGGAGTTCAGCAAAAGTGTTTTTGTAAAAAAAAATTCAAAGAATTTAATCAGTTTCTGAACTGTATTCTACACCTTTAACTCGTGTGGCCTCGTACATGAATGTTTTTAGGTTGATTGATATGCGAGAGGTACAGATGAAATGAGATCAGAAAAACCGGAAAATGAGAAAAGAAAATACCTATTCCTACATTAGGGAGCATCATCCATATTTATATCTCTCAGTACTTGCCGAGATGGTTCGCGCATTTCTACTAAATTAACACCTAGTTGCCTACATACGCCAATCATCCCTTTTCATTTACGTACATTTACAAACAGAATGCTGTTTAAATACCGTAAAATCATTTTAAAAATGTGGAGAATTTAGTTTTGAAAGACTATTTACCGCAAATGCAAGTTTTTGTAAATTTCGAGTTTGAAATCTCGAGTAAAATGTCGTCAGCAGGTGTCAGTAAACGAGGAAACTTAAAATTGGGGTTCGTGTTACACCCATTTAGCTCGATAAAATGGTCCAATGCCCCTACCGAAATTCATTTTTGAAGGTAAAATCACAAGTCCCGAGATAGGAAAAAGTAATGAGAGAGACACATGCTACTCTAATAATTATTGGTAGAGAGATATTATACATTTCTTATTAAGTAAACTACAGGAATTAGGTAGAGATAAGAATTAGGAAAAGGAACTTCATTCAGTGCAGATTATAAAACTGCGTCTGACCAAAGCGGACGTTAACTACTTAACTCAGGGATTCCCTGCTTTGCTTCTAATAGATTAGTCTCTTCTTATCTCAAATTAAATTCAAAAAACGAGAATTATTTAGAGAAATAAAGATTGATTGAAAATTAGAATCTACGCCTTCATCAGTTATCAAAAGGACACGAGTTTCTGGACAGACAACAGCGCATTGTCAAGAAAAGTTTTGTTCTCATTCTCATTCTCAGCGTCGAATAGACAATAAACTGGGAGGCAATTTCCATCCTTCCGCGGATAAAATTTGTAACTCGCGATTTTTCATCTCTGCTTGTTCGACGATTATGCACATAAATCAAGCCCGTTAAGGGGCACAATTCTGGGGTTTCTGTGCCGCCTGATTTTTCCTTCTTCCTTATGAAAATTCGTTTAAACCGAGGTTTAAATTAACTTGCGAATTATTACCGCTGGCTTGGGATTGTTCATTTCCCTGATATTCAGATAAGAATTTTATGAATTTGAATATATTGACCAGGGCTTGTTCTAGGGAGAATTCTTAACTAAATGAATTAATAAAAGCACATCTTCTTTGCTCGATTGAAGTGCAACATTCGTATTTTTGTCCTTCAAATATTGTATGAAGTGGGATATGGTATAATGGTATACGGAATGAGATATAGAACTTTAATGGTTGAGAGGTGACTACACGAGATTGGTCAGTGGCCATGGCTAACTACGCTGCGGCGTAATTAATTAAATGCGGGACAATAAGTCCCTCAGGACGAACTCTACTTCAGCGAGATATTCGATCAAATTGAGCTGCCGATTCCAGGCGTTTTCAATTCAAGGTTGCGAGAATCACCACCCTACGTATTCAATCATTTCCGACTGCGCAAAAAATTCATATGTTCTCTTACCAGAGACGTAATTCACTTAAATTTTATCGAAGAAAACTCCAAAGTTTATTTCTGTGCATTGGTCTAATTACCAAAATCTTCTCAATTTTGAGGAAATTTTATCTACTACTAATTTAGCTTTAATCTGTAGCAAGTTTACACTTCCGCGCCTGATATTCAAACCTCGTCATGGAGTTTAATCATCCAACTGTTGCCTGCTATAAAGAAATTAAAAATTGCTACAGAGCGGATGATAAAGAGCCGACACGGAATCAATTTTTTACTGAGATAGTGACGTTATACTCTTTTGTCTTAGATATTGAACTGTTCCGCGATATAGGTAATAGTGTGCAAGGTTCTGAAGCATTAATCACGCGATTACGACATCTCGGAAAGTCAAGAAAGTCGATCGTAAATTATTTTTGCAAAAGGAGGTCATGCGGAAAATTCAAACAAATTAAATCAAAAAAGGAACTTTAATTTTAAGTTATTGGATATAGAGGGGAAACTGATTTGTTCCCCGTTTGATACTTTTTCAATTTTTCTTATTCCTGAAACTAGTAAGTTATAAATGCAGAAAAAAGTATAAGACGGAAAATATCATTATCCTATTCTAGCCCAGAAAGTGATCCTTGAGAGCTAAAGTTTTTATGACTTTATCAGATGCGTTTGTTAATTTTTGTTGCTTTCATAAAAACGGAAATAAAGTTAGCTAAGAAGTTTCAATAAAAAGCTGCACAACTAATTTTATCAAGAATTTTAAATCGAGAAGAGCTTTCTTGTCATATCGGAAAAGTCACATCAAATTTATCTTCGTTAAAGATTACTTAAAATTGAGGAACAATTTAGGATAGGCAATAAATTGATTTAATTAAATTCAAGTTTGGAAAACTAGATCACAAGGCAAAAAGTCCTCTTTAATACCCTTATTTCTCTCAAGCCTCTCTTATTTCCTCGGATCTTTTTTTAAGCGAAACCACGCAGCATCAATATTTGTTTTTTTTCCGAAAAAGGTGACCTATATTATTTCCCACGTCTCCCTACTGAGATTAGTTTGCCCTCCTCTCAATTTACGGCAGAAACTCCTTTAATCTGGCATCGCCAATGTTTTTCTTGAAGTAATCTTCTAAAATTCGAGAGGACAAGAAAATTGTCAAACTTTCAAATCGTTTTCAAAATTCTGCACCCTAAAATATTTATCCCTCGTGATTTGTGTCCTCTTGAATTCGAGTGATTTATACGAGACTCTGATCTCAGCGATATGTCCTAATGGGGTTCATCAGCCCTTATTCAAAGTTTCGAACCCTTACGAACGATCCATCAAGAATATAGAACCTCTCTGGGTTTATTAAATGTTTCGTCACTTGTAGACATATATATTTTCTAGAAAAAGCAGCTTTCGTTTTGAGATTTTACTCATTGTTAGAATTGACTGTCAGTACGTCTTGGGAATTCGCAAAGTCCGAGGGAGTGCATATTTACGGAAAGCATATAGAGACGAAAAAGAATTTCCAATAGATGCGAGATTTCAACTCTCTTAAGACCGGATGTCCTACGTTGCGTCGTTGACTTTTTCTTACACAACCTCTACGCGTAAAGTCATTTCGCTTTTCAATATTCTCTCGGGATTTACTTTTTCATGGGTTGTAGGGAACCAATGTGGACAGTGATGTCCTCATTGTGCTCTTTTCTCGAAGACCGTGTTACACTTTTCTAAGAAATTCTCGGAAAGATTTACGACTGTAAATATTTTATAGATTTATTATCTAAAATTATTATTATTATATAAAATAATCCTACTAACTCCGTTATTTCGTTCGTTCGCAGTACTCCCATGACTCCCATATAAAGTCTTGTAAAATTCCTTCAATAAATTTCATAAAACCCCGATAACTTTTCTAAAATCTCTTAAATCCCACAAATTAGAATTTACAAAAGATTTTAGATAATTCCAATGCAAGGCATGAAGGACCAACTCAAACGGCTGGGAAAGTTGTATGTATATAACTATACTGTTCGGCAGCGCAAATATTATTCAAGCAGAAGAGTAAAGCTTCGGAGTGTTTCAGATTATTATTTATCAAATTTGACTAACAGTTTGAATTTCCGGAGCTTTGAACTTGATGCATAGGTCGAGGAACGGTTTTAATATGAAATATGTATTAATAAAAGACGCCAAGAGAAGATCCAGAATTAGTCTGGAAGCAATCCGAGCATAGTTTTAAAAGCAAGGACGTTAGTCACGTGCTTTTCGCCTCTGGTTTCTCTCTTGCTCTCCCCTAGTTTTGCTATTGTATATAGGCTGCAGCTGTGCATTCCATGATACACGCATTTCCCATTCTGTTGTCGAATATTTAGGAAACCGTTTAACAATTCATCAGTCACAAGCGCGGCATCCACTGCGGCAAGAAATATTATGCTGGTGAAAATGTATATGCTGGTGAAAATGTAATACGATGCGAATCGCACCACTACTCTCAATCTGTCCAATCTATGGAAAATTCATGTTCACGAACCATTTTCAATGACTTAAATATGAATACAATCCAATCCCGCAATATTTTTTCACCCGACTGTATTTGTTTAGTTCTTGGAACTTTGCTTATTTAATGAGAATTTTCATGCTTGATAAAAGTAAAGAAAATTATATGTATTAGAATTCAAAATGCATTATCACAGAAAAAAAGGCTAGACCTTTTTTTATGTGTTACTAAACTATGTTGAAATTCAGAGATTTTTCTGTTATCTGATAATACATGTACTGGACTCCTCGTGGCTTCAGAACTCTCGTAAATGAACGTTCGTTCTTTACTTTCCATATTTATCATTATTGTCGTTCTTTTGCTGCGAAGAGACGATCCCCGAGCGCAGAAATTATAAAGTCAAAACGATGAAGTGTACACGGAAAGCGAGATTACCAGACTTCGAACACAAGAGAACGCTACAATTATACGAAACGATCGGGAGAAAATAATGAAACTCTGCGAAAAAGGGTTCATCTATCATGAAGGGTTCAATGAATTAAGAAATAATGAATTTTAATTATAATAATGCATCAAAAAATATTTAGCTTTGACAGAAATGCAGGTAATAAGCTGGGAATTCTATTAAAAAATGAATGACATTTCATTTTAAAAGTCTTCATGAGGAAAATTAAATCCTCCTTTTGTTTAATGGAAATTAATGAAAAAATATTCTCGAAACTTAATCCTCTTATTTCAGAGCTACTCTCATTTTCGCTTTGCTTCAAAAAGTTTCCAATACTTTCTTATTTATATATCTTTGTCCGAGAATAATGTTGATAGTTTTTTTTTTTAAATAAATTTACAACTGGCATTCATTCAAGTCGCTTTGGCCTCATTTCTACACACCTTTAAGATTGTTTCCGGAAAGCTGCGCTACGCTGCCTTTAATGAACTTTTCGAGCGAAATACGATTCTTGTAATCAGTGCGGTTCTACACTATAACCATGATTACACCCATTAAGGTGCTACGACTGTTCCGGCTAACGATTTGCAGAAATGGCTTAGAGATACAACTTTCAAGAAAAATTTATTTTCGATTTGCAATAAACTTTGCAATTAAGGATAATCTAATATGGCTAGAGTTGAGGTGTAAGATTCGTTCTAGAAAGCGCCCGAAATACATTCAGTTTAATTGCGTTGATTTCACTTCAAAAGTAAATTCATTCATATTCAAGTGGGTCCGTTTGAATTTATTTGAATACACCTTGTTAGGGTTGTTATTATAAGAGCTTTATCGGACTATTTTTTGAGGTTGTTATCGCCCGTTTTTAGGGGTTGTAATTAATCTTTATTGAGGTTGTTATTTCCACTCTTGTAGGTTGTAATTTAACGTTTCTGAGGATTGTTATTCTCCGTTCCTTAGTAATTTTCGGTAGCATTAATTATTGGGGTTGTAATGAACACTTGGAATTTTTAGGGGTTGTAATTGTCTATTATTAGGGGTTGTTATTATCTATTATTAGAGGTTGTTATTGACTTTTCTGGAAATTGTTATTTTCCATAGGGGTTGTAATTAACCATTACTGATGTTGTTATTTTCTGTTGTCAAAGTTGTTGAAGCTTTCTTGATGATGTTTCTCCCCCTTTTAGGGGCTGTAATCAACCCCTAAGGTTGTTCATGATCCTTTACTCTGAAAACTTTTAATATTACATTGAATTAGTAGAAATATTCTAAAATATGAACACAGGTCTTTTTAATTTGGAAAAATTGAAATCCAAAATAAAGACTTTTACTTTATTCGGGAAGAAAAAGTGCTCCTGGAGATATAACGTATTGTTTATGTATAAAGAGAATATGGGAGGTATCACTTGACAGTAGATCTAGAGGCTATTGGTCAGCCGGTGAACTGGAAATGATGAGTTCAACGCGCCAAGAATCTGCCTCTATCTTTCCTGCTACTGGACGTGTGACCAGCTGCTGTCTGGTCGAACTTACCCTCATTTATTGAGAAGTGATTTTCTAGAAGTTACCACTAATACATACCAATTTCATCTCGTTTATCGGAATACCGTTTTTTCACACTTTTCTTCACTCGATTCTTTTATTGATTTTTTCTCAGAACACCAACATCAGCAAATAAAATTAATATGTTTTTCTATAAATTAAGAGAAAGTATATCAATTTATATAAATATTTTTTTGAAATTATATAAATACTCGTGGCTAAAGTGTTTGCAGTAAAAAAATATAAAAATCCCAACTTCTGCTTATATCTTTCGTTTATTTACCCAATATTAAATACAATTTTATTTTCATGCTTTACTTTCTCGACGCTTCGGTGATATATTTTATTTGCTGAAAAGCGGCGTTTCCTGTACAGTTTCCCACAGTTTGAAATGATTGAATGGTATTTCTTCTTTAAATCGGCAGGTCGTCGTGCTCTTGTAGCCGTGACACTAAAGGCACCCTTACGACCGTAAAACAGTTTTACATGCGCTGCGCTTGTTTTAAAAAATGCAGAGGTACTCTCGCGTAAAAATTTAGATTCGAACAAAGTCTGCTTTTTTCATCGTCTGCTTCAACCAAGTGCACAGTGCACTAGAGTACTTTGATGCCTGTTATTAATCCTCCATGTCACAGTGTGTGAGTTTGCGTCAGCGTTCATACAGGATAAAATTTCATTTGAAGCAACTTTTACTGGTTTAAACAGAAGAACATTCCGGGTAGGATAATTGCTTTAACGCGTAGCGATATTTCGGCGAGCTTGACTTCTCTATCTAATTTGTTAACACCTGTGCTCGTAACGAGTGCGAACCTTCGCTTTGCAGATCAATGAGGCCAAAGTTCAACATTTTCAAATTTTAATTAATTCAATTAAATCGTCTATATGACTAATTGCCCAAGAATTGAGAATATAGTGATTTTTATTAATTAAGTTTTAAATTGTAAGGATTCTTCTATCGAAATTCAATAAAAATAAGCAATAATAATCTTTTAAATGCGACAATGAAATGGAAAAATTGTTGTGCCTCGTGGTATGCAAAATCACATCACAGGGTATCAAAGTATCTGTGCAACCATGATCGTGTATCACTGGAAATGGACCTCATGGGTATTCGACCCGAAACCATAAAATAATGCGTCTGCCTGAAGATATTCGCTTCAGCGAAAAAAAAAAATAAAAGAACGCTTTATGAATAAACATTTATACGATATCACAGGCTCTTATCATTCCGCCCGTTTCCAATTAATTATAAAAAGGTTTCATAGCGTGAAATAATTTGCTTAATTACGATATTACAGATAAAATGTAAAATACACGTTGTTCAATAAAGCTGTTTTCGTAATCATTAAATTTTAATGACTATCGAGTGAATACTATTGATTTTACAGCTTTCGAAAAGCGCAACATTAAAGCTTTGTTAATTATGTATGGGAAATATTGAATTTCTTCAAATATAAAAATTATTCGAATTTTGAACTTCCGAGTATTGGTCCACTTTCATATACCATGGATTTTAAGTGCATCGAATATCATGTATTCACCATTTTATTATTTTATGATCATATATCATAATGTAATTTTAACTAGAGTCATAAAGTATTGACGAATTTCAATAGCCCACCAGAAATATATTTCATAGGTAAAATTGTGGTAATAAACATGAAACAGCCGAATTAATATGGCTTTGCTTCATTTATTGGCCGAAAAGATAATTTTTTAATGAAGCAATAAAAATTTTTATAATACAGTTCAAGTTAATTGAAACATCATTCAATTTTTCAATTCTAAAACTCTTTAACAATTTAAAGAGAACTTATTTAGCCTCGTGCAGATATTATATTTTTCTGCTTCTTCTGTGAATTAAATTTTATTTGAGTTTTACTCCATTGTCTGAATTGGGAATCACTGAATGGAGAAAGTGCAACAAACGAGGCGTGCATTTGAATCTTTCAATGTTTGTCGCCTGGCAGACGTAACGCACGTACAATCGTGTGGACTAATTGACCACGATAGTACAAAGGCGGGTATTGTTGGTTGGCTGGTTTCTGGTTATCCTGGGCACAAAGACAGAACGCTTAAGGCCAGTCGACCATAGATTTCGGGAACAATGACAAGGCGCGAGATCTACTCGCTATATTCACTTCGACAGATCGACAGCCATTCTACTAATAACTAGGCCTATATGTTGTCATTGTCGTGTGGTTTGTATGCAATAACTATATTTAAGTACGATTTATTCAGTAATTTCTACTGTGCTTTATTATTTCTAAAGATATCAATTATCACAATTTAGAAAAAGGTACTTTCTTTTTTTTTTGGCAGATATTATTGAAATAAATAAAGAAGGAATAAAGTAAAAAGAATACAGTATAACACAGTTTCTTATGAAATGTGATATCTGTGATACTTTATATTTTCTTCTAGAAAGCAGCGAACTCGAGAGAAGAGTTTATAATGTGTATTTCAAAATTTGCATAATCGTATCTTCTCGAATTGGGAATCAGACTTTGAAAATCTGCCCAAGCCGCAGAAATTGCTGCAGCGATCTTTATTATATTTTCAAAAATGAAATGCGGCATTCTAATTTTTTAGATCGCGTGATACTACCTCATAAGAAGTGAAAAATGTGGACCTTTTCTGATTCCTAACTCGTGCCAAAATTACGGTAATGTAATTCTCGTTTCATATAAAAGTAAATTTTGAAAAAAATGTATGGCATATATACGTTAAAAGAGAATCTAGTATCCACTTATTAAAATTTCTCTAAATTTTGAAGACAAGCAGATTTGACCACCTCAACCTGTCCAACATTGTGTCCAGTTAGAAACTAAACTTTTCTCTCAAACTGACGTCAGCCGACAGGAGGTCACATGCATGTGGAAGTCAGCCAAAAAAGGGCTGAGTTGTCGCCTTTAGTTTTAGAAATATTCGCGTTTGAAGTTGTCAGGGTCAAAATTAGCCGTTTCCGGTTTCCACTGGAATGTCACTTTAAGCTAGGCTTATATATCTTTTTACCCTGATTTTCAGTAAAATAAATATTAGGAAAAATAAAATTTGGGGAATTTAGCCCCGTTTTACGAAACGCAAAATCTGGCTATAATCACCCGCTGGCAAATTATTAGAGATAATTACGTGGTCTCTTGATGATATATAATTCGATCAATTTCTAATTATATTGTCGATAAGCTATCTTCATTCATCCCCTTTCTGAAACTCCTTATTTCATTATAATTGAGCGACGACTTGCGTATCTGAGATTAGGGGCTTTTCCGTGGGAACGCGCAAAGACAAGGTACTTGTTGATAAGATGATAAGCGATCTGCGGGATTTCTCTCTTCTCCTCTTTGAAGCACTGTGAGATGATGCTGGGAAGAAGCGCTCCCGCGCGCGCACCCCTTTTGAGTAGCTGCTTCTAACCCGGCAAGCTCCAGCACGGTTGAGTTCGTTGCATTGTAGGTAGGGTTGAAACGCGCCTGTTCGCATTCAGGCGCGCGAACCTTCGGCTTCTCTCGTACTGGTCCGAACACATCCCGGACTCTCGGTTGAATTCGGCAAACAAACTTGTTTCATACCGCCGCGAACTCTCCGCTCGCAAAGCTCGTTTCGCTGGATTTCAATCACTCGTGACAGTTATGTTAAATTATCTCTAAATTATAGTGTTATCCTTCAATTACAGATCAGCCTGATCAAGGATTCAAATTTTGTGAAGAACGCATAGTCGCACATGATGAAAATTTAAATTCAAATGTATCTCAAGTTTTTTAATTGCCATGTGACGCTAAACTTGTAAGAAAGTGTATTCTCTAGCGAGTTTTAAGTTATTCCATTCATCTTACTCTTAGGATTTAAGTTTTGAGTTCCAGATAAAAAAAAAAGAGTAGAACTTGTCTAACTTGGAAGTGATATGTGTGAAAGAATAATTAAAGAATTCTAAAGTAGTAGAGATTGTGAAATGAGTGTTTTTCTGTGTGTAAAAGGAAGCAAGTGCGAGAGTCCATAAGTGAAAAGTGATAAGAATAATTTGGTAAGGGAGGACTTTATTAATATTCCGAAGGGTTTCCGGAGGGAATCTCTGGAGGAGGAAGTGGGTACGAGAGTAGTATACGATTTCCGTATCGCGTTCCGAATACGTGATGTGCACTTCTCTAGACACGACGAGTTCTCTAGTTGGTAATCTCGGCGCGAATTCAGACTTGTTCGCATTCGTGCGTCCCAATTCGAAATCAAACGGGGCTCAGTTAGCGTTCTTCGACGTTTCCTCAACTGAGGTGAAAATCTTCGGGCGTATTTGTGCCAAGAATTGCTCGAGATTTCTGAGACTTCAAGTCTAAGCTAAGTGGTTTATGCTTGCGATCTCCACGTCGATTGCAAACTCCGGTGTAGCTGCACTTAACTCCAGGACATTTGTCAGACGGGGATGACGATACGCTCTGGAAGCACGTAAACCTTCCACCCTTCTCGTTTCGGAGATGAGGCACTATCTGGGATTTACTGCCCTCACCCTCACCCTCCTTCTCCAGCTGACGATCCGCGTGATCCTCGTCAACGCTGGCGAACAAGGTAAAGACAAAGGCCATTATTTTGCAAATAAGTAGGTTTTTATTTCAGCTTCCCTTTGTGATAGTTTGAAGCTGGAGAAAGTTTCGGATTGAAATCTATTCCGAACCAATCCGAAATTTCTCGGATCATTTCAGAATTGCATCCGAATCAAACAGTTTCATTCCGATCTAAACCGAAGGCTGTTTTCGATCCTTTTTAATCCTTTTTAATCCATACGTCAACTCCAAATTCAATCCGAATGAATCTGAAGTTTATTTTTCAACCATCTTCAATATTATTTAGGTAAAATGATATTTGTTAATGATATTTGATTCAGTTTCTTGTTCCGAATTTGGATTAGATTGGATTAAATCGTATAGAAATCCTAGTTTCAAAATCAGATTTGATCCGATTCATCGGATACGGATCTTGGATCCGTCTTCGAATTAAAACGGAATGAAACTGTTTGGGTGGGATACAAATTCCAGAATGAAGTGGATTCAAAAGGATAGCATTTTTTCTATTCGAAATTTTCACCAGGGTATTTCAAAATCCCAAAAGTCTCTTTGGTCTCGAAAATGATGAAATCATCATCTTTTATTAAAATTACATACCTAATAGATCCGTCCATTCATCTTATTTTATACAGAATTTTTTTTAACCAAAGATGGCGTAACCCTAATATTGTGCAACTGCCTGTAACCCTCGAAATTGAAATTTCCCCCGAGTGGAAAGAGATTTGGGGATGTGGAGAAGGTATAGCAGAAGGCGACGAACCAGCTGCAGAATTCGAAAAGCTGAGTTCCAAAATTGCTTTAGGAACTGGAAACAGCGCTCGAACATATTTATGGCTTCCAAAGAATTAAATATTATTGTCCTAGAATTGCTCTCCTCTTTAGTACCAAAACTCTCTGTACTAATGGGAGACGGAATGATGAATAGTTAATAGTTATGCAATACTAATTATCAAGTTCTTGTCTTATAATTATTCACAAATAGCGAACAGTGGAAGAGATCTTCTTGCGTTAAAGGCTTTAAAAGTACCTGTGGCTCTAAGCGTATAAATACAGTCTCACGAGGTACACCACAGAATTTACAGTGTGATGATAGGGGCGATATCATGGTAATTGGGAAACCATCAAGCTGATGTTTATTGAATGTTCGCTAGTCTGTAGTGTTTTAGTCGATTAGATAAATTGACAGAGGATCGAAAACAGCATGTAACAATGAAAAGTTTGCTCGCTTCTGTGGTGTGGAAATGGTGCAAAAAATTTTATGTGCGAATTCTCGCGGACGCTTCTAGTACACCGGATAATCCTTAATCCCTTGATGAAGCGTTCTACATTCTCGGGTACAGAGTCCGCAAGCAATGTCACGAAATATGATGAAATTAATATTTCCTCGGCTTTGCAATGACAATGTACGTCGCACTCTTGCAAATCTACACTTTTATTTTCCAAGCTATGCCGTGCAATTACTTAGTTAAAAATGCAAAGCTTAAAACTGATGAGCTCCCAGCTGACATACATATCGTGAACACTCACTTTTAAATGAGAATTTAACGAGATTTTGGTTGTACCCTCAGTCAACTTGTTTAATTCGATGAAATTATGTTAATAAGGCATTTTCGAATGTTTTTGGGATTTCAAAAAGTTTGAATAAATTTCGCAGGACTTTAAGAATTATTTACAAATTATTTACACTCTTTAAAAAATATAAACTTTAAAGAGGAGACCGAGATGCACTTACATATATGTTCTACATTGACATTTTCAGTGATAGTAGGTATGCTAGATGCTTATATGATAAAGTTTGATATAAACTGGGTCTAGAAATCTATAATGTAATGCATGCCGCGTACCTGAAAAATAAGTAATTTGTACCAGTAAAATTTTCCCTATTCACTAATAAAATAAAGCATAAAAAAACTAAATTTCTATTTAAAAATAAATGCTCGTAAAAATACGCAGAGGGAAGTAGGAAGGTGAGAAAGAGCAAGAGATGGTACATTTAACGTCAATTTTATTCTTGTCACTCAAAACGGGTATAAAAAGGAACAAAAAGAACATGATGTGATGTGGAGAAAATGAGAAGATTTTATCTCGTAGCAACGCAAACAGCGAACCTCGCTTGAGAGATGATCAGTTTTTTTTTAGTAATTTCCTATCCGGCATATAAATTCAAACATGGTTTGTAAATTCAGGAAGTTTTCTTGCAGCGGATATTTTGAAACAAACCTTTTAAAATGAAGTGCAACAACTTTAAAGAGCTGTCTTTTCATAGAGAATTTTTGGAGTTTGATTAAAAAGAGCTAATGAATATTTTAGCCATGTATGAATTATTTTATCGTCCGTGAAACAACTGTGCTTTTCCAGCTTGTTCAATTAAATCAGATCACACGAGCGATAAACCACGTTATCAAAATTTCCTGGCGATTAAAATGTCACACTATGGTAAATATATTTATAGTATATCTTGGAAGATAATAATATCTTATAAATAATTTGAATTCACAAAAGTCAGTGGCAGTTTTATGTTTCTAAATTTGAATTTTAAAGCGAATGAATATTCATGAATAAAGAACAGCAATTTCTCCAGTTAGAACTTCGTTATACTCTTCGCAGTACAATTGTTACTTGCATGTTAGATTAGTATTCTTTGAGTGTATTATACCTTGTAAAAGTTCGTAGAATTAAATAAATTAGTGTTTATTTTTGTAAAAGTTGGAGACAAGTGAAATTTTCTAGTGTTCTCTCTTCACATACTGTTCATGTAATACTAGCTTAATGAAAATAATCATTGTTTCGCATTTGTAATTTCTCAGTATATTGTTAAATTAATGAAAGGAAATTATAATAAAGCTAAAGACAAAAAAATGCCCGCGGACCTGTAAAAGCAGAAAATTTAATTAATTAAAAATTATGCTCTGTTCATTAAAAGTTAAACAATGCCAATTTACATTGAAAATACTATAACGCTTTGATTCGAAAGCTTTCAACTTTATTTATACCCTAGAAATTTAAAAACATTTTAATTTTGAAGAGACTCTTCTAAAGTTTGACACATACCTTATAAAAGTATTTAAATTTTATTATTCAAAATTATAAAAATTAAAAAAAAATAAAATAAAAGTAAAAATTAAATGATGCGAATAAGTGTTAAATTTTTAATAGTTGAGAATTATGTTTAATCCGGCCACTCTGATAAAATGATCAAACTTTAATAAATCATCAGGAAATTCCAAATGCGTTTAGAGTTTAGAAAGTTGGAAATTGAAGGGTTGAACATGGGATCCAAATCAAATAGTAAAATCTATCTCGCAAACTTTAATGCTGTGTAACTCGCCTCATTATATCCTTGCATCAATATATTTTACGTTGATCGGATGTATTTCAAAGTTTAGATTATAATATAGTAGAGTAACTCATAGAGTGAATAAGTATGATTATAATTTATTGGATCTTTACAATTTTATCAGAAAATAGAAAATTTCCGATTTGACTTATACTGAAACATTTTTCCGTAAATATTGGCACCTATACCAGTTTTGCTTTTTTTAAACTCTGCTTAATTGGTCATTAAAAAGTACGTGTAGATAATATTATGGGCTATAAATTAGAAAAATTTTCCTGTACATAATTTTCTTGAGAAGCGTCGGTTATTTTTACGCTTCCGGACGGTTTCAAGTGAAAATCGATTAGATGCGTTATAGAAAATTCCGGAAACGAGAACCAGTTATTATGTCGAACCACTAAACCTACTGAATAGATGGTTCAACTTCTCCTCTTCGGATACATTGATTTACTCGTTAGAGAAAATTTATTTGTAGAATAAATAGCCCACAAACTTGCTTACTATGCCAGAAACTCTGGTTATCTAGCCTGGATAAAATCAGTTTTAAAGTTGTAGAATGTTTGATTGTAATAGTAGAAATATTTACTGCTGCTTTCGCAATTTAAACTAAAACTAATTTCATATTTTCTAGTTACCAACATCTGCTGATCGTAATCATTACAAAGTATACAACTCATTCATTTTGAATCCAATTTATTGTTTCTAATTGAAATAAGCAAAATGACCCTAGTTAAAGTGATATATTTAATAATTAGATAATTAAAAGGAATGAACATTACATATTCATACTACTTACATTTTTTAAAATTAAAATGTCTTTCTCTGATTTGGATAAGTCAGAAATTAAAATAAGGCTAGTAAAAGTTCTTTCCTCCTTTTATTAATAATTCATACAGCAAAATTGTTCATTAAAATTAAAATTTTATTTAAATTTCATTTATTACAAAATTATTTTTTTTATTCAACTAACTTTTGTTAAAATTGTTTACTCTTTATAAAAATGTTTCACATTGCACGATGACACTTTTTTTCTCGTGGAAAAAAAAATCTAAAATTTGATTTTTTGTATGGAGGTAACGTGCAAGTGACGCGACTTTGTCAGGCTTGGTTGGTATGCAAGCATTGGTGATATTGACATTTTCGTGAAATATCGTTTTAGGGCATAAGCAGAAAATAAATATTCGTCAGTTCATTGTCTTTTTTGTCGGGATTCAAAAGCCACTTTCACAGTTTTTCATCATTACATACTCAAGATTGCCCCTCCCTATAAATGTAAAATTCATTAATAGAAATAATTTTCTAAAAGGATTTTTAATCCCGAGCTATAAAAAACCCCATTTTTAGAGAAACTTAAGAATAAGTAGTAAAAAGTAGCCTGTAGTAAAGTTAATCTTCTTATTGAATTGGTAGCTTCCGCTTTTGTTTTGTGGTCTCCTGACTAGCTTTATGAATCTTTTAGCGTCACTAACACTGCCTTTAAAGTTGCACTTTCCTTTATTTATTCAATTAACTTTATAGATTAAACTTCAGATGCAGAAACTTTCATTTTACGAGATTTAATATTTATAATCCGCGAATTAATGGAAATCGGTTATTTCTACATCAAAGGACAAGTGAACTCATATAAAATTACTCATATAAATTATTTTTGTAATTACTTTTTTTTTGTAATTACTTCTTTTTGCATATTTTGATAATCCTTGTAAATTTATAATCAAAGTAAAGTTCTCATACCTAATAGTTTCCCCAGAGAGAAAAAAGAATAATTCGGAATTTCTGACTTAAATCAAAGCTTTTGCATAATACTATTTTTCGCTTTTGGACTGGATTATTAAAAAAGAGACTCTGAGTAGAAGAATTTGCATGAAACTTAGTTCGCCCCATTTTCAAGAGCCTCTCGAGTCATTTTTGCCCCGCAGGAGTCGTTAGCCACGGCTAGGGACAAAAAGCTTCGACTTACGTCTCCTTGTAAATTTTTTTCCCTTTTTCCTGGTTCGGTTGTCGGAAGACAACAGACACATACGAAACTCCAACTTTCGTCGATTAAGTAGTGGAAGATCGTAAAGATAATTCGAGTTTTTTAATTGACTACAAAGAATTGAGAAATTAAGGATCCCTCTACAAAAAGAGAAATATATATTTTACCTTTACTTACGGGGATTTTGAAACTCGACCTTCTTCAATTTATCAAGAGATATATATATATATATATATATGATTTCTGTTAAAGTAAACAGACTAACTTTTTATTAGATAATTTTATTAAAGAAAATTGAATCTTGGAAAAGTTTTCCTCTCTCAAATTTTTTTTCTTCACGAAAGTAAGACTATCAAATTTTTAGATTGATAATAATGATAAAAGTTAGTTTTAGTCCCTTAAAATTCAATTAAAATATCTTTTCATACCCCAAAATTTCACGAAACATATAGATTCAAATAAGTTAATTTATAATCCAAATAATAATTACATAAATCATATTGAACATATCAGAAGATTTTAAACAGATTTTAAAAGATGCTAAAATGATTTATTTTTGCTCCAGGATAGCAGGATCGATGTAACTTTCATAAATCGTAATACATTATAGTTGCAGTTATTTCACATAATGCCAGGAATGATATTAGGTAAATGATGAATTACTATCGATGGATGCGATTGATCAAGTAAACGTCTACAACAGCAGCACTCTGTTATTCATGTGGTTAATATAACCCGTGGAAACCGATTATTGAGAGTCGTATAGACTATCCTGTATTAATATCCTTCGGTGCACTTAAAATCATTAAAGTTAAACAATTTCAAAACGCAATGTCCTAATACTGATGTCATTAAATTATTACAGCTATTTTATAAACATACACGTTTATAATTAAAAATTAATAGACCTTTTCAACATAAGCTTAATTATTTTATAATCCAAAGCTCAGTAAAAAAAACCATGTAAAACTGTAACATGTATCATTTTTTCGAATGTAAAATTTTTATAAAAAGACGTCATTTGTAAAAATGGGATGAAAATTCTTCAGAGTAAAAATGGAACAAAATGAATTCTCAGAGGAAAAACGGAACAGAGAAAACCAATCAGCGATCGTATTGGCGTTCCGTTTTTGCCCTGAGAATTCATTTTGCCCAATTTTTACTCTGAAAACTTTTTATCCTATTTTTTTTATCCAGTTTTCACTTTCAGTCACTCAGTTTTAAAAAGATTTCTAATGTTTACTGTAATGTATAACCTGAATATACATTTCATAATTTTCGTAAATATCTAGATTTATTTTAACTAATAAAATTATATATCAAATATTATGTGGATTAATTTTGATAAATTAATTAAAAATAATTTTTGCAAATAACAGCTATATTATTCGGATAGTTAGTTATCTTCAATCAATTTCGCTTGCGTGGTTCTCAAAACGGTACATTTTCTGCTCTATTCACCATGCAGAAATAATATTCGTCTGTGAAATGCGTATTTTTTTACCGAGCTTTTACATTCCATTTGCGTACATTAATCCTCTCAGATATATCGTAAACATCGTTTGGGGAACATCCAGGAGCAGTGATATGCAATGCACGAAAATTGAAAAAAGAAAAATGTGTCAAAAAAAATAATGAATGCTGTACTTTTAACTTTATATTTTTGATGCATAATTTGTAATTTGTGTAAAAAAAGTCAATCCCTCTAAAAATTCTGTACAAGTTATGAAGAGTTTCCAATCTAACCGATTTATATGTAAATATTCAGGAATGGCAAACATGTATTTTCATCATGTGGTTTCATGAATTATTTTTCAAAATGAATCTCAACAATAATTTACTTGACTAATTTTCCGTTGCAAATTTAAGCTCAAGAGCTTATTCTAGGAGTCCATTCAAATTCATTCAGAAAGTTGGTCAGCTCCGGATTCATTCTTTATTAATTTTCGTAACCCCAGTAGGTTGTGTTTCCTCTCGGAATGAGGCAAGTTTTGTCGAGAACAAGTTTTCCTATCTGTAACAGGAAGTGAATAGCATTCGTATTCTCCATTGGGACACCCAGTATAACGCATAAAATCGCGCGTTTAACTTCTTCGCGACTGACGACGATGCAGAGGTCGTAACAAAGTTTTCGAGGGCTTTCTGCTTTCTTACCATCGATATAACTCACTTTCGCCAACCGCGTCTTTTCGTTCTAATCCCGATGCTTTTTCCTCAACGAACAAAAAACATCATTCTGCCAAAATCACATTCGTCATTTACTTTTACGCCTTGCTTGTAAGGATAATAAAAAGCCACCGCCCTACTCGCTTGTTATTCGATAGGTCTAGAGGAAAACAATCCAAAATGTGTAAATAAACCGGGATATGCTATTGGTTCATCATTCTTGTTGTTTTACATATTTTGTATTTCCAAAAATATCGTATTTCCCAACTCGGTGAAATAACACTGCAACCAGAAAAAAAAGAAATATACACTAATGCATAAATAAATCGATATTAATGCATTTGATATATTTATTGATATTCAGAGAATGGATTTACAAGAGCTGAATTTCAAGATTTTATTTCTAGATTTTACGTTTAAAAGGATTTCATTAAACTTTATCATTTCGTCTTCGTATAATTCCCCATGAAAAATGACTTTAAAATTGATTTTGAAAAACAGGAAATAGGGGGTGAATATTATTAATAAAGCGTCATTTGTGAATCGTGACTTATATTAGGAATTGAGATGGATGGCATGATAATATAGTGCGTTCGCTGAAATTTTTTCAATATTAGAATTGGTAATTTTTCTGTACTCGGGACAATTTAATCACTATGATAATGAGTGTTTTATGGACTTTTCTCTTGTGCTTCCATGATTCAAACAGTGTTGTGTATTTGAGGGATGGATGGTATATCAGATCATCTTATAATCTGTTCATAATCTCTTCATCTGATGATGCACGTAGAAACATACTTAAGGAATTGCCCAACAGCTGCCAAACTCCTATTAATCTACTCGGACAGGCGTTCACCCATACAATAGCACTTGTGACCCCTATGGCTGACAAATTTACGATCAGTATCGTTGCACACGAGGTCCTAAGGTCGTAATTTATACTATGGAACAGTTTCGTGAATGGCGTTGCGATAAATCCCATTCTCTCGCTTTCGCCTCATCATACTCCCACTCATATTTTTAATCTCTCAACTCTTAAATTTCCAGATATTTAATAATGGATTTTTCAAGCCATTTCCAAGAAATATGCAGTCAATGAGCGCATTTCGTTCCACGTGAACCTTTTTAAGCTCTTCGAATTTTCAACTTTGTACTAGAGAAGTTCTTCCGCGGTTTTCGTCCGAGACTTGATTCGCATTCACGCAAAGTAACGAAATTACCGTTTCCACATTGAATAGAAACGGTCCCATAACTGAATTTCTCCTTTAGAGGTACTCTTGTGCCGGAAAATGTGTGGAGCGGGTTTGTGCTCGAGGTACCGGAATCGAACGTGAAATTTTGGACTAAGTTTGCACATAATATTAGTTATAATTATGATTAAAAGGTGTACGTTCGATCAACTGGTAAAGGGTCTTCTCAAAGTTTCCAAAATTTGTCGAATACGAAAGGATCATGATAATGTTAAACTGCAAATTGCTTTTTTAAATAAAAATATTATATAAAGAACAAAGAAATGTAGAAAGAAAAATATAAAGCTGTTTACTTGAATGCCTATTTGTTTTTTTTATGTATTTCAATCTATTTCGCTTTTATCTAAGGTGTCCTATTTTATCTATTATTACTAGAAATAAAAAGTGCGTTCTTTTTATCTCTCTGCAGAAGAAAATCCTCTCTATTCTGTTTTACGTGCTGTGAAAATATTTGAGAAACATTTGAGATAATTTCTAAATTTCATTGATGAGTTAAAACTTTATTTCTTTTCTTCTATCTGCTATATGTTATTTATATGTATAAATAATTAGATACTCGTTGGAAACATTGATGCAGAAATCGAATATCCATATACTTTTGACGTTATTTTTATTAATTACGCTTTCACAACCTATTGAAGTAAAACTAATTAATCGATTTGCCAATAAAGCGGAACTCGGACAAGGATGCAGGCAGAGAGTGAAGATAGTGGGAAAATATCCGGTACAATAATAGGACTGTTGTTGGAGTACGGAACAAAGGCAAGTGTGCAGAACTTCCTGTGTGCCAGAAATTGGTAATTGACCATAAATGTACATGATACTGTTAGAAGAATAGTCACAGAGACGATGGCAATTAAATAATATTCTTTCAATACAATACATGAGCCAACGATTTCAAATGAAAATCGAGTTAATGCTAAATTGAAAATTAAATTAAGGGACGTCGAATACGAGTGACTAAAAGCGAATTACAGACAAAATGCATATATTCACGTCAGAGATTATTTCAATAATTATTATAAAAGACTGAGTACACATTTCGGCTGACTACACATTGATCTGTACTACTGACTTGATTAGTTTAATTGAGTCTTGTTTACGAGTTGGGGGCGAAATTCGAAGATACCTTAACAGTTTTTTTAAGGCTCCCCTTTTATGTCTCATTCTTCGCCGCCTTTTATATTTTCTTCTTCTGTTATCTGGACGCAAACTATCTTTCTCGTCTTTCAGCTTTTATTACCGCGTACGCGCTGTGAAAACTCTTTGCAGTAATCCTGAAGATTTTCACTTTCCAAAGTGGAACTATAACTTTTCTGATCAATGCCTGAATGCTCCAAGCTCTCATACATATTGCTCATCCCGAGGGATGATTGTTCCATGATAAGATGGCTGCAAGAAAAATAAAATATAAACAAGAAAATGCATAAACACTTTATAAACTGCATACAAAAGGCAACATTTTATGTGACTGTCTCGGGGATTTAAGCTTTCAGCGTGATATTTTCATTACTTTTCATTTTCGCGTGCCATTAGTTTGGTGCGCTTAGAATTCTTAAAAGCGCGGATCAAAAAGTAAGCCTCGCTTTTACGCCACAAAGCTCGAGTACTGGCGCGTACAATACACGCAAACCTGCATTAACGTTCGCATGCATTACGAACTCGACGAGAGTTTACTTGGAGCTTTTCGTACTCAGGTAACACCCACCATGAGCTTAGAGTTTTATAGATCGCTGTTCGTTCTGCTGGACAAACTCAACCATTAGTGACTACGTATTTCCAAGCTAGCAATAACGTACAAAACTAGAACTGCCGCGGTTTCGTCCAAACTCTCGTTTGACTATACATATTACCTACTCTTGAAGCAAAAAGCTACCTTCAAACTCACTAGGAGAACTCGGAATCTCTTACTTTAACTAACTATCTATACTCTTCACATAATGCTCCAAGCTGAGAATCCTACAAAAACGAGTACGCATGCATTTCTAGATCTAAAGCAAAAAGTTGAGTTTGTGTACTTTTCTAAGTCGATCAACTCTCCTATCCCTGAAGTTGGACGATAAACTTCAAACAGTGAGAACCACTCTCTAACTCTGTATGACTTCATTTTGTAACTTCGAAACTTAAGAACTTCAGAAAAGTTTAGAACTTTGCAAATTATTCAAGAAGCTTTATCTTCCGGAAGTATTACCTCTATGGAAGTATTGACATGAAAATTGATGTTGATCATGCACATTTCGCGGAAGTTAGATAGCTTCTCATGTTAGATAAGGCGGGGAAATACTATAAAAGATTTTTGTAGATTGAATTAGAGAATCAATTTCAGTCTCAAGGAAATTTTGAAACAACCCATATACTGTGTTATAATTAGCATATTGCTCTCCCACAAACTTCATACGTTACAGAGATATTCATGATAACAACATTCCATCCTTAATGAATTCTCGATTCAATATTGTCTGGTTCTGCATTAATATTAGTGATACTCGCACGTCTGTAATAGTCATATTGAATGTTCTAAGTCTTCAATCTCTGACAACAAAACGATTCAAGCTCATGTAGGAAAAGTAAGTCGGAAATTGAAATTCTCTATCCGGCGATGATTATAATCTTCTGCATATAATTGAAACCATTTTACCGTCAGCAGCAAAAACGTTCAAGATCGAACGTACAATGAGACCAATTTCATTAAAAACCTTTTGTTGATTCTTGAGAAGAGTACTTGAAAATCGTGAATAAGCTCGCAATACTTGGGTCAATACTTTTACCAATTTCCAATTTTATATATCACTGAAGATTTACCAATATTTACTTCGGAATAGGAGAATGCGATCTGGAAATGAAATGAAATTTTGAAAATGTTGGTCCTAAAGTACTGAACTTTCATTTCTTGAAATGAAAAGCACGGTACTTTATATTTACTTCGAGAAGGTACTCGGTTTCATATGGAACCCTTGGGATAAAAATCGAAAAATGTTAAGCTCTAAGACAATTATGATATGTTTATGTCGAACTTTCTAATTGCTTAAAAATGAATATCTTAAAGGACCGTTAATAATATTTTTCCAATACACAAATTTTTTGTTAAACTATATCTACCCGTTTTTCCAACAACCTGTTCCAATCCCAGTTTCTTAACTGCCTTGCCCACCCACTTTTTCATCTCTCTTTTCCATCCCCCTTTTTTCCACCCCTAGTTTCAATCCTATCTTCCAAATACCTTTATTAAATATTTTATCAAAATCCCTTTACAAACTCCCGTTTCCCTTTTCAACTTATTTCTATAATGGAAATTAATTATTTAGCAAAAATGTTTCTCCTGATCCCTGAATTTTCTCTTATAAAAATAGCTTAAAAATGCCCCAGACAATTTTTTGATACACAATTTGATAAGATACAGCAAGAAAATACCTGAATAAAAATACAAAATACATTCAAGAAAATTATTCTCCAGAAAAAGTTCTTTCCTGCGGCTTTCAAGTAATGCTTCCTATTTTTCCTTCTTGTCCCAAGGGGCCACCCATAAACCACGTGGACAGTTTAGCAGGAGAGGGAGAGGGGGGGTTTCGTCAAAATTCCATGGATGTCCACAAGATCTTGTGAAGTTTTCCTGTCTTTCTGAAAATTCTCACTTACTGTAAAAGAAAATTCAATTTAACAACTTTACGTTCGCACTAATAAATATTTTTCCCTAAGCTAGGCGCTAGAAAATATCAAGAAACCGAAAAGTATTGAAAAAACTATCAATATTGAAAATATCAATAACCCCTAGAAAATATCAAGAAATTTCATCTTTTCATATTTTTCTGTACAAATGTTCACCCCATTCCCAGTGTTTTTCTTCCATGCTGTGGCGATTACCTCACTTGAAATTTCGCAAACATTTTTTTGTGATCGAGACATGACTAACAAGCCCTATTTTTTTTCTGTTTAGAGAGGAAGGTTTGGTACGACAGTGCAGCGCGTGGAATTGAGGCTCGACTTCGTGCAGCCGCAAGTGCAAGTGGCAGCGGGTCAACGCCGCCCGTTGGTGTTGCACGTGGTGTTGTGCTTTTTGTGGGAGATGGCATGGGCATGAGCACTCTCACAGCATCACGTATACTTTCGGGTCAGCGCCATGGAGGCACCGGCGAGGAAGCTCAACTTGTCTGGGACACTTTCCCAGCAGTTGCCCTGGCGAGGGTGAGTTTTTTTGCTCTTTAATCCAACTTGTTTCCTCTTATCTGACCATCGACAAGGAGGAAAAGAAGGTCTGACCTTCTCATTTCACGAGAAAAAATCAGGACAACTATATCCACTTTAGTTAGAGCGATTAGGAATAATTAACTGAATCTAAAAATTGCTCGCAAGAAAAGGAAAGCCATGTGTGAAACACAAATAATTGATCATGATTTCAGCGGACTTGACATATGACCGCAACAGTCGTAATTTGTATCACACTAGCTAGAGAAGTGACATTTGGTTGGATAATAATTAATTGAATTTAGTTTAGCTTCTGTGAATAATGAATGACAGCGAGTTATGAAAGTGACATCAATCATTCATCTTCGAATTGAGTTTCAAAACCCAATCGATTTGGTAGCATCGTTTTGATGGGATTGATGCAGGGAGCATTAGATAATTGTTTGAAGAGCATATAGTAGCGTTGTTAGCGTATGAATATTTAATATTTAAACAAAATTGCAGTTATGAGGGAATTTATACTACGTGAATATTAAAATTAAATATTTATTTAATGCACTGAAATGCAAATATCGCCATTTGTATCCATGATAAAAACATGTTTTTTTAAGCATCGAGCGAATGCTACGAATGACCGCCGCTTCAATATTTCAGATCCGGATTATGTATATGACTCAATAATATCCGCAGTGGCGGCTGTAAGTTTCAGATGTACTTGATTTCCGTTTTTTGTATAAAGTAGTTATTTCTCTGTCCTACTTCAATATTAATTATGAATTAAAATCGACATGACTTCATACACAGCTATCCTCTTTCAATATCCGCTCGTTCCGGATATTATTTGTGACATAAAAATCAGTAACGAGATAATATGCATTAACATTACTACCAGAGGTGTTAATTTTTATAAATTCTTGAAAAAAGTCAACTGAATACAAAACACTGAATACGCGAATAAATTTCAGTGCAAAAAGCAGAATCGGCAGTAGTTAAGAATGAAATGCAGAAAACCTCGCTCCTTCTCGAAGTTTTAGTTTTGAATAATAAATTTAGCTGAGTGTTCAATTTAATGTTTAACTTCTCGAACTGGAGTAATGCCAACAACTTTTTTACTGAGATTACCATTATTGTGAAGAATGCATAAAACTTCTATCACTTCTTCGATTCATTCATAAATGCTGCCTATACATGAAAAATTAATTGGTTTGTACAAAGTTTGAAAGGGTTTTTTGAATTATTCTGCACACAAAATAGATAGCGAGATAATAGCCTGGTTTTGTTCCACCACAAATGCTAATATGGTCGCATGTGGAAAAGCGGAAAATTGACATAAATGGAACGGCAGCAAACAAAATTTGTTTTCATGGTTACTCTGCTTCATACGTACGCTAATGAAATCACTTGAAAAATCTCTGCTTTCGAAAGTATTTCTTCTGTTACCGGATGTCGCCATGAGAAATTCAGTAAAAATTCATTTCGGTTATAAAAGCATCCTCATGGCAGACTTCGCTTGGCGGTGCAGCTTGAGGAGCGAGCTTTTCTTATTAAATATCAGCCATCGTTCTCTTTTGTTGGCTGCCCTCTCCCAAATTCGCATACATTATGTAACAAAGTCTGCCGTTAGATAGATTATATAGGGACGACTTTGGATTGTTGGCAGACGGCAGCTATAAAATTGAATGGTTCAACTGCTTTACATTCATGAATTCGTCACCTTGCCTTGGCGTGACTCTCCTGCGAAGTTGAAAATCCTTGACGTTCTGGTATTAAAGAGATTATGACTAAAATAATAAGAGAATAATAAAATGTTGGTTTAATCGAGGGAAACGTGTATGCTTAACCGAAGGCTTAAAGCTTCTGAACTACTCGTTCCGGATGTTAACTTGGAAAAGGTTGGTAATCGCGAATTCCTATTAAAAAAAATTAAATCGTTAAAGTGATACACGGATGTCCATTTTCGCTGAAAACGCTTAAACCTAGATTATTTTTGAAAGTCCGAGAGTTACTGAAAAACGGAAAATTAATTTTTCCTCTATGAAATTTCAATTTAAACGAGAGTGGAAATTTGCGAAAATTAAACATCATAATGATCAGTCTATCACATTCAGTTATATAATTGGAATTTAAACTAGA
This sequence comes from Synergus itoensis, assembly GCA_904066005.1. Classification (NCBI taxonomy): domain Eukaryota; kingdom Metazoa; phylum Arthropoda; class Insecta; order Hymenoptera; family Cynipidae; genus Synergus; species Synergus itoensis. The sequence goes on along the minus strand of CAJFCP010000125.1, from coordinate 95,377 downwards.
TTTATAAATTACATTATAAAGCTCAAAATCTGTACATAATTGACTCCAAGCTAAATAAATTTCCGTAACATTGTTCTGGTAATTCCCAGTGAAGCTTTGGCGTATGAAACTTTCACGTATCGGTCTCTATCTGAAGATAAAGATAGCTTGGTTTGAGAAACCTCTGTTGGCTCGTGCCGCACTGATGAGGAGCTTTAGTCAAAAGGCCTATTAGCCATTATAGTCGAGGTCGTCTACTGTTTCGGAATTATCCTCTGGGAATCATCCTCTCGGCTCTTATCTTAACTCTGACCACTATCCACTTCCCCTGGGTGATCTTAATACGCAGTTTAATTTGTAAGTGAAACTTACTAGACATTAAACTTTTAGTAATCCTCATTCGGAAAGACCAAAGTTTACCCTTTGTTCAGCATTAATCCTCTGGGCGCAAGTGAAACGATATAGATCAATGATAAGCTATTCTATTATCATTGGAGAAAAAGGCTGAAAAAGGGGAATAGACAAGGAGTTAGGAAAAGGGAGATGGAAAAAGAACCTGAAAAGGGGGATTTGGAAAAGTCTGTGGAAACAGGGGGTGAGAAAAGAGGAGTGGGAAAAAGTGGTTTGGAAAATTTAAAAGAACGACAGATACGCTTCTAATAAAACCTGTCGTGTTTCCTCTAAAGTGTTTGGAGACCAGGAGAACAGCTAGTTAGAGAAAAGGCAAACAAATGACAAATGATGAAAGACACAAAGTACGGGCATAGAGAACATTTGTGCAAAGAAAAACGATTGGTACTTTACTCTCTACCATTCGTTTGTCTTTCCTACATTTCAACCGTCCCTACTTTTTAACTAAACAGACAGTTCTTGCTGGAAATCCGTACAGTTGGATGACTGTTCACTTGGACACTGAAGGAACTAAATGCTTACAGAGAAAACAATATAGTTCATAGATATATATTGGGGATTATCTGAATTAAATAAGTGATAGTCTGAAAACTGAAAAGTATTCTAGAATGTATCAGAGATAAATATTTTCTTATCTGATGTAACCGTGTGGAGTATAAAACAGTTTTTGTTGGGATTTCACGTTGCCAATTGAGCCAATAATCCAATTAGCTGTTGAAGGTGCTGGATAAATAACTATGTCAATACGCAAATCAGCAGGTCCCTGGCGAATACAAGTAAGCGAAGAAAGTCTGGCAATATTCCAGAATAATGTTTGGTAGCCACTTTGGATTCGGAATATAGAGGCTCATCATATGCGCCTCGTAAAATCAATATGAGGTAAACGACTGAAATGCGGGAACACAAAAGCAATTAAATTATTTCCACATGTCGGATATAATCAACCGTATTTTTACATAAAGTTTCGCAATCAAGGATACATTTTTATGAGGATATTATTTTTTGTTATTAACTTCATATATTTTCGATTCATGAACTACAAAATGAAAATTTTTTCTCTCATATTTGATACATTAATATTAATAGATGCGTTATATCAAGAAAACAACTTTCTGGAAGAGAGATTTCGAAAAAGACGAGCTGAACTAAAATACATTATACGGTTATCCATAGCCGATTTAGTATATCTCTAAGAGCTTCTGAACGTGGCCTACATCACAAAGTAGGCTTTAATAAAGATAGAATGTGTAAGGTGATATTTTTTTATCGTAGCTTTTTATGAAATTTCAAGATCAAAGTGACGAGGAGAGAGGATCATGAAAATTGCTACTTTTTCCGAAGGATTCTGAAGCACGTCAATTCTTTAGAAAGGAATAATTAACAAAATAAATAATTCTTCGAGGTTTATCAAATTTCTCTTGTAAAGCCAATTTCCAGGAATGTCAAATCCAGAGATATTGTTAGGAATCGTGATCCTCGAGTTTAAAATTTCACTTAGTAAACTGTTTGGCAGAGCGATGAAACCAATATTGGACAGGACTTACATAGGATGGCGAGGTGCATTTCAAGTTGCATTCAAGGTTTGAGTTTGGTAGAGATATCGAATGTATTCGATTCATATAATATATATGTATAGTGTATATACGTATACGTATATGATATTTACGTTGGAAGTACATTGATCCGTGGTTTCTTGCTTTCCTCACGAATAGTCAACAAAATTCTATAAGGTAGCAAATTCTAAGTATGTATATTGTATACACTTGCTGTTAAACGAGCAACCTATATTTCCCACCGATAACTTATTATTTGAGTATGAGAGGGTTTCGATAAGCCAAGTTTCGCATATAATTTACATACGATAAGAAGCTGTGGGATCAGGAAAATTCATATTCCTAACAAATACATCGTATAATGAGTTCACGTGACGTTTATGCGATATTATATTTTTAACCTGCGAAATTTATCTCGAACACGGTTCACACGTTATGTCATTATTTTTTAACACAACTTGACGTATCAGAAACTTTGTCGACAGGAAAGATAAATAAAGAAATAGAGATAATTGCATGTGATACGGAGAACTACATGCGATGTTTTGAATAGGTTCACGCTATAAATTAAGTGAAGTACATGTCACTTAATGGTTTCAAGTATGTCGTCAATGTTTCATTAAAACTATACGCGTGGGTTTTAATGAAATTAATTACCTGCAATATAAGATAAATGCGTAAAGTTAGCGTTCAAAGCCGCGATATTGACAAAGGAAAGGACTCACAACTAATTACATTCAGAATGTGAATTACATTCCTGATTTGTATTTGCATTCCTTGACAGCAGTGAATGGCTTTAAGCATATAATCAGGAATGCTAGCAAATTTCTAGTCCACATAAGCATTTGATTGGAACTAATTTGATTTTCGATGAAGACCTTCATATCAAGTGTTAAGAGTGTTTATCTCAATTTTCAGTAATTGAATAATTTATCTAGTCGATTTGAAGTTGAAAGATCTGGTTAAAAATTAATGTTAAATAATAAATTTCTATTTTTATTTCACGGTTTAACTTTTGACACAGTGTTGTAGTACTATTGATCTTTAAGTTAAGAGAGCGTGAGCGTATAAAATCAAACTCAATCTCATTTCTAATTTTGGAATCAAGGTAATAATTACATAATTAGTTTGATTGTTGCACAGTCAATACTCTGTATTTAGGTAGTGTTATATTCAACTCCATGTGCTTAGTTGTTACGATTGAAAGTTCGCCGAGAAAGTTTTTACCTGGAGATTCTAATCTGACAAAGGCAATAAACCACGGTAATGCGATAACAATGGTTTTCTCTTTGAGCCGAGGTTTAATCTACTTCTCAATTGATGCAAAGGGGAAACTCAGTGCACGTGCATCCCAATAAAAGTTAGCTTCGTAACGAACCTACCATTTCTTCGCGGAACCTATTCGCCATTTCTGTGTGTAAAAAGAAACAGCAAAATCGAAGAACATAGAGAGTGAACCTTTATTTCAGGAAATAGTAGCTCTGCGAAAATTTCGAATTGAAAATCATTCCGAAAAAATCTGATGTTTTCCGAATCATTCCGAAATTTGTATTTGGACAAAAATTAGAGGTGAGAGGGAAAAATGAGTGGAGGGATACTCAGGATGGCATTAAAGGCAAGTGTTGATTTATATATATATAGTATATAGGGGCAGAGAGGGGTGAGACGGACAAAGGGGTGAGTATTGATTAAAAGGAGAAGTATTGATAAAAAAAGTCACCTGATTTTTATTAAAGGAGAAGTAATTGCAAGTAAACAAGAGAGATTAAATCGCGTTACTGGATATTCCGGATTTTGATATAAATTCAATCAGATCAATGAATTAGTTGCAGATAGTAATGAATTCTTACTTAGTAATTTGAATCACGCATTCTACATCTCTCGTGATATCTTTTAGAAGATGTTAGCATCTCTAAAATGAAGCTTATGTCGTTTGTAAAGTAACTTTTCTCTCGGAAATCAATATTTTAGGATTCTCTTCAGTAATTATGCATCTGCTTCCGTCAGCTAATATGTAGTTGGGAGAGTAACTCTACAATGAGCATATCACAAAATTATGTTGATCTCCTTAATGCGATTTAAACTGCTGAAACTAAAATTAGTAATAATGACATTAGTGTCTCGGTGATACCAATTCATTCTGGAAGACTAGGTGTCGTCACATGTAATTGTGTCATATCGCCACATTATTATGGGATGTGATTTTCAGTACGTGGAACCTGGAACAGCTTGAATTTTCCAGGTTGACTTTAACAAGCTGAGATGTGTTTGAAACGTTTGAAACGAGGAGTGACGTCTCCGGTTCTTTGAGCGAGTGAACATCTTTGATATCCCAGGTTATGTGCGAGGACGCTTTAAGAATTGCTCGTAAAACCTGATTCGTCCGACGAGACGCTGTGTTAGGTTAAGGAAGCGACGTAACTATTTCACGACATGGAGCATAGCTGATAGTAAGCGCCCTTTTAAAACCCATGAGACCTTACTACCAACTGTCAGTTGGATATATGTGGGAAATTGTTCTACAGTAAACCTGTTGCTTAGAATTTTTAACACCATTTGATTAAAAACTAATGCTTCAGTTTCCAATTATTTCCGATAGAAATTTACCATTGTATCACGTTTCCCTGAAGTTTAAAAAACAGTACGAAAATCTGGCGTTCAATGCAGAAAATAATGCGATGAAGTCTCTTTGTGTATAAATTCTAACTGGATTCCAGCAATTCCAGCAGCTTTTCAATTCGACATGAAGTAAGTTATTTCCGTTGAAGTGACCGTGGATACTGGGGCGCTTTTATTCGGATTCTCTCTAAAGGTATTGTGAAATACGAAATTTATTCAAAACCAATTGGAACTAGCACGGATCTCAATATGAGAGGAATATAAATTAAAAGTTTACTAAAAGCGTTTAGAACAAAAAAACTTATAAAAAGGAATATATGTATACAATTTTCTGCTAAATTTTTAAAAGGATATTCTTTTGCTATTTCCGTAAGTAAAACAGTGTTTCACCCAACGTAAACTCAGTTCGCTTTATCGAATTTCAAATGAAACCTACAAACTTTTGACATCTCTTAACTTTAGACCCTTTTCTAGATGTTCTCGCTAAAAAATCCTAAGATCCGGTCTTTAAACTTTATTTACTAAAAATTTGACCTACGAAAAACTTTCGCAAGTAAAGAAATCAAGAAAGCAAACATTTTTTAACCCCTCCTTAGTCTTAGATTCTGCCAATCATTTCTTCTTCTTCAGTTTCGTCTTGTCACCAAACCCCTGCAAATTAAACTTTACAAGTGCTCAGTAAATGTATTTGTAAAGTACAGCTCTTCCTTATGAACAAAAGTTTATTTTTCGCGAGCTAACATACAGTACGGTCTCCCTCGTCTTCATGTATACATATATATCCCCTTCGTAGCACGAACTATTAACAATCCAACTCTTTTTTTCACTCTTCTTTCATTGTCCTCGAGTTGCCGGAGAATTATTCTTCCGAGTGGAGTCATGAATGTTAAAATCAAGCAAATTCACTGGCTAGACTCTAAAAAGGTGTGAAAAAAGATTTCTTGTTAGCTAGGACTTTTTACCATAAAGTCACACCCCCTACATCTTCGAAAATAGGGGGAGGAGTATGATAAAACATTTTCAAGGTTTAGATTCACTTTTCCGGTAAAGAAAGTCAAAATTGGATAAATATCTTGTCATGCCTCCTTCCTCTGTACAATTAGAGGAGAGGTGTAACCATGTTATGGTTTTTTGTCAAAAATTCGAATCTGTACCTTCAAAATATTTGATCATACCCCCTACACTGGTTGGGAAGATCTAGAAGTGTAATTAAACATATCCAAGCATAAAAATCCACCATTTTGAGCACAAACTTCAAACTTGTACGCAATTTTGGTCACACCCCAAAATCCCTTTATAATTATTATCGAAGAAGGTGTGACCTTCGATAATTCTTCTTTAGATTTTCAAGGTATCGATAAATGTTCCTTTGGAGTTAAAGATTTATTTCCGTAAAGGCTAGAATCTTTTTTCTTGAAGGTATTTCTTGCTGATAACGTTACTCGTTTTTTTTACACTAGCTACTTTCATTTGGTGCGTGATGTCATTATCTGTGATGTGTAGCCTTGTACCGTTCTCCCTCGTTTTCTCCTCGGTTACCACCTCGCACGACTGATCCTCTCGAGCCACATGCTAAGAGCAAGCGACGACTCGAGTCTCCTGCAGGGTTGTCTACCAGAAACAGAACAACCCTCATGACTCGTGTTTGCACTCAAATTAGTGTTTGGAGGGCGTTCTTGCGCTCGTTGTCACAGGTGCATACTAGTGGCACAAAAGGTGACGGATGACTCCTGGAAACTTATTTTTTACTGCAGAAAATAGGTGTAGAAGTAAATTCGATTTGTCTCGAAAAACGAAAAACTGCAGATCTTTTTGGAATTATTTTCATTTCATCACTAGAATACTTTCATAATATCACTAACATAAGAGTTATATCTGAAATTGATGCTCATTGAGATTTACCGGAACATATTTTAGAATTCAAACTCGACTATAAATTTTATATTTTTCATAAATTTTACCTCTGAAAAAGCCTCTGGACTTTTAAGAGAAAATACATAAAAAAACATCGGAAGTTGGCAAGCATATATGCTTTAGCATAGAGAAAACGTGCTTTATTCTCAATATGAGAATGCGTCCAATATTTATTTAGTTTATATAGACAAATTTAAGTATTACTGAAAAACATGATTTTATTACGTTTTGTTATTATAGTATAGATTATTGACGTGATATAGGGTAAATAGCTCATGTTAATTAAATGATTACATGCATATTTTATTGCATATAAATACAATTTTTGTAATATGGCTGAAATGGCTCTTTAACTTAAATATTTTCCGTCAATATTTCCGTCCAATTATTTTCGGTATTAATTCTGATAAGTGTGGTATTCTTTACAAAACTGGACTGTTCTGTTTTCTGCGATTGTGCGAAATAAAGCCGAAAAAGTGTTTCGTCTGTGAGGATTTATTTGCCAGTGTAGGTCGACGTTTTCGAAAGGCTGCAGCTTGTACAGCTAATGCGGATGGAGTTCAAAGTGAAATAAAGAAAACAGAAAACACGAAATAGGGCAACGACAGAAATACCACCCGGACGGAATTATAGTGGCATGCCAGCGGGAAAAGAGTGAAAGACTACGAAAAGGAGGCGGCGATTGCGGTTCTAAAAGAACTACCAAATCTGAAGTAAACGTTTGACAGTTGTGAAACTATTGACCGAAAACTAACTAAAAGCTGTCTTTACTTTATCGAGAATTCTTTTTACTCCTCCAGTAGCTTTTAATTTTATGTCTTCGATCACATTTCTTTATGTCAGCAGAGAACTCCACCAAAGAAACTTGTAGATTGCTCAGTTTCGTGAAACTTTGCGACCTATAAGAAACAGTGTGTTTCCCCACTATTTTTATATGTTACTTATTACGTTACATAAAGGAGAACTTTTTCAATTCTCACACTTAGGTTTACTGTGTCTTCATTTCATTAAAACAAAAATATTGACTTTAGTAATTAAAAGAAACTTTCCTTCATTATAATAATTGCTTCTGATTAATTACATAATAAATTAATAAATTAATTAATAGCAAAACACATTTAAGTGGATGTAAACGATGTTGACAAGACAAATAGTTCGGATAAGCGAATCATGGTACTTACCACATAATGTGCTTTATGTTCACCTTCTCCTTCGGCTGACTATAACCGGAGATATCTACTGATCTCTGTTGTTCCTATATATGGAGGAAATCCATTTCCAAGGGAAGAGATTGATAATAATGATAAATAGCATTAAGATAATAAACTTCCTCCTAATTCATAAGTAAATTGTTGGTACGATATAGAGTTCATGGTTTGGCAGTAGAAACCAAATATCTAACCGTAAATGTTTGGAAAATAAATAAGAGTTGATTTATAATTCGGTTAAATGCGAATTGAATTCCGAAAATTCGAGATTAAATATATTTATTGCGGATGTGCATTGGGGGCGATTCGATGCAGATCCGTGCGAAACTTTTGCTTTGATTTACTCGAACCGACCACGACAGTTGTACGAATTCACTCCCTATTGCGTTACAACATATCCAAATATTGGTAAATCACACCAGATAAAGTGTTTGCATCGAATTTGCATTTGTGATTTGATATGTTATATGATGCGGTCTCCAATATGCAGCTCATTTGGTAAATTAAACCCAATTTGCGCATTTTTTAATGACATTAAAGAATTTCAAGGGATTTTCAATTAATTCCAGAGAATTTAAGGATTTTCAAAAGGTATATTTTTAAAAAATAACCTAGTGCATGTAAAAATATAAATGAAATTCTTATTATCAGAAATTAGAATTGTAAATTATTTTTCGATGTTCATTTCGATCTTTCTTCCTGAATTCATTTCGAGCTTCAGCTCTTGGAGCATGGATTTCTGAAAGCTTTCGATTTGATTGCTGCTCGATTTTATCGTTTCTTTTTGTGTGAAGTAAACGAGTCGCGTCAGCATGGATACTATGGATGGAATTTGCTTCTTTTCATGAAAATGCCGATTTTGCGGCACGTAGGATTGGTACTCGATGGCGACGCGTCGGTTGACGAAAGTCAACATGGTGAGTAGGTCACGACTTCGGGCACTTTGTTTCAATTCTTCACAAATAGACTGAATGAACCAGGATCCAGCGTCCGGATTACGCCAGGAATAATAACCTGAAATGAGAAAAACAATATCAGTTGCTATAATCTTCAGACTCAACATCACCACCAATGAAAAGTGAAGAACAGATCATAGTGTAGTAGGGTATCTACTCTGCGGGAATTTAAAGAAATCCGGGAATTGAAAAAAAAAATGCGGGAATTTGGAGATGCTTTTCTGATATTCAAGAGGATACTATTTTGTTCTATTGAAATTACTCTTTTGTTTTAAAAGTGACAACTTTAAATCTCCTTGAGCCTTGACATTTTCATATTCAGTTATAAGCTTAACTATAATATCCATTCTCTAGTTGTCTGCCCTAATCAAAATCTAAGCCGAAAGCTTATCGCTAAACCTTGAGAATTTATCATTGCCGAAATATGCAAATTTTCAACGCTGCTGTGGTTGTATTTTCTCAAGAATCTGTTGTAGATTTCTATTATTATTTTATTTATCTTCTGTAAACATTTCATTTATAGAAACAAAGAACTGACGTTTCATATAAAATTTGAATTTAGCTGAGTGTTTATTAATTAGTAGTATTTACAATTTTGATTGTGAACGAGATATTTCAATGAGCAATCATATAATCGCACCATAAATTATAAGATTAATTCCAATGGAGTGCAAAACTTACTTTCAACTAAATTGAATTAATATTTTTAAATCATTTCATTTAACATTTTAACAATACCAGTTGTTTACACGGTATAAAAGTGTGGATTGAAATAAATTAAATCGATTTTGAAAATGGACAAAAACAACACTGCTTTGGATTCTAAAGAAAGCTTTGAAATTATTTGGTATTGTTTTGTGTTTATTTTGAACTGAAAAGAATTTTTTCAAATTAAAGGTGTTAAAATGACATTGTTTTAGATTCAAAGCGTTTAAGTAATTTCAATGCATAATTTCTTACTGCAGGGTAACTGTAAAGCCATTAATTTACGTAACTCAAAGTTCTAATTTTCATAGAAATTTTATCTGAAATAATAAAAGAAACTTTATCCTCGAAACTAAACATAAGCAAAGGTGAGAGTTTCTACAAAAGCGCCTGGATGCCAGTTAAATTGGAAATTATTAAATGAAAACTAACTTTAGTCTCTTTGATGTATTATTTCCTTTCCTATGTAATTGAATTTCATTTGTCTTTTTTGATAAAAATGAATGCACATAAATAATTATTTCATTAAAGCGAATGATGGAGGTAAGTATGATAAAATCAGAGGAAAAATTGAAAGAATGGCAAGGCGTCGATTGAAATTGTAGGTGGGGTCGCATCGCGTCGGCTCGAAACATTCTTCATCCTTCATTTCCCGTATAAACCATTTCTCCCAAGTTGCACGCGGTGCATCTCGGTGATCCTGGCTTTCCCTCTTCTGTCTTTTTTTATCCTTCATTCCCTCTCGCTGCTTCGCTTCTCTCTTTCCCGTTTGAAATGGTGCTCAGATAATTTATCGGTTTACGGTTGCACTCCTTTTTCGAGTTGTCGCAGTGTTCCATAGGCTATTCAATAAATCGTAGGGACAGCCGCTTTAACGAACTCGGCATTTTCAGATCGCAGAATTCAATCGATGCTGGAAGGCAAGGACGATCTCAGGTAGAATAATTACTCGCGCTAATTTCGAATTATCCCGCCTCTTTCTTTTTCTACTTACAATTCTTAGAAATTGCTATATTTTATAATTGCGGGTAGTTAAATCTCTCAGGTTTCTTTTAAACAATTATTCGAGAAAATATTTTGAGGACCAGTGTTTCATTTTGATTTCACAAGGGAGTTTTAAAGGAATTTATAGTTTGCCATTTATAAAAAAAAAAAAAAATACAAAGGAATCAGAAAATTGGCTTCCATCTTTCATTGAAATAATTTATTTTCTTCACGAAAAGGTTCCGCCCTATGTCACATGCTGCAATACAAATGTCGTTGCACATACTTACATCGTGCTTGATTCTTTTTCTTTGGGAACCGCACGGAATACTAGGAGTATGATGAAGCTTTCAACTCCTTTTAACACCATGGTACGAACATTCCATAGGTGTACTTTGTGCAAAGCTATTGATCATGGGACGTGAGAATGAAACTCGCGTCTTTTTCTTCCTTCATCAAAAAAAGAACAAGAGCAACTCGAAGGAGGACAAAAAGTCCATGGCGGCTCTATGGATGCAATTTTACATGTTCTAAATGATGAAAATTTTGGTCCAGGAACAGGAAATTAAATTGGGCTTAGATCTAAATTGAGCTTAGATGAACTGAATCATTAGTCCTCTAATTTAATTGAATGCGTTAATTGATCCAGTTTGACCTCTTATCCTGACGTAACTCGGTGGTAGAGAGTCCACTTGTTGTCAACACAATCACTTGTGTAGCTTCAATAATTAGGATCTCACGATTCCACAAGGGCATCAAATATTGAGATAACAAAGATAAATTAATACACAAAATTGTATAAATATTCAACTGTATATTTTCACAAAACTTTATAGCTTCGTGATAATTAAAAATTATATCTTCTGCTCCCTCAGAGAAGCAGCTTTTAATCGTGAAATTTTGCAAAATAATAAACTGATAATATCCATGTGCATTCCAGCCGAAAAAATATGAAGAAATATAAATCTATAAGATTTATAGAAAGATTCCGAATTAAAGATATTTATAACCGGATTAATAATTAGTGGAATGAGATATAAATCTTGGCTTACCATCGTAAGTAGAATAGGCGACGAGAATATCAGCATAGGCTGGGATGCTGTAGGCGGATCCACTATCAGTCTCATGAATAATTTTCACTCCCTTGTCCAGTCTTTCCCCTCGGCAAGCCTGAAAAACAAAACTTATTAAAGCATCGCTTAGGGATGTTGAACTTTTTCTGGACAAGGATAAGGACAAGTAAAGTGGAAAGTTTCTTATATGTATAGACAGTTTCTTCCAAGATATATCTCAGTGACTCAAAATCCTTAAAGATTCGTTCAATTAAAAAAGTCTCACTTATTCATGACATATTAATTAAAGGTTGTTAATTAATATAAAATAGAATAAACCATCTCCTAAAGAAATGTCAGTTCGCTCTGAAATATTATATTTATGCTTTGCAACTGAAGAATTGTAAAAATAATGAATAATTTTTCTTTGTGGGGATTATATTTTAATGCGCATGTAATATAATGAGCACTTTTAAAAAGTGAAAGATTTTCAATGAAAGGATTAAAATGCAGAATGAGCTTATTTATTTACTTTTTTAATTGAGAGTATAACGACGTTAGCTTACGAATCTTCTAGACATTTTCTTTGAAACGGTATGAGTATAATGAAGCATGTAGTCTAAGTTTTCCCTCCTTTATCCGAGCGAGCATACTTCATGTCCCTGTGGAGCGCTTGTGTGTACGTGACTTTGCATAAGGAATATAGGACCATGAAAATTCTTCCAGACTTTGTCGTTACCGTTTTCCAAGACTTGCGCGGATCTAATTAAACTTTTTTATATAATTAGAGGCTATGTTACGATTCGAGTGTGAGAAATTAGTTTCCTTTCATTTTCCGCGTCGGATCCTTGTTTAACATGCTACATAAATAGAAAACTTTCTTGATCCAGATAAAACTTTCTTGATTCAAATAAAACTTTTACTTGAATAATGTGATTATTCAATAACATTATAATACTATTATAACATTATTGAATAATACTTATTTCAACTGTAAATCTCTTAATTATTTCAAGTTTAACATTTTAACTTGTCATTTTGCGTACAAATATAAATATGCCATTCATCATGTACCTGTATGAAAAACAATTTTGGTTTTCCTGCAAGAGTCGTGCATTTGTCACCAGTGAAAAAATTCCAGAGAGTGTCAACAGGATAAAGCTCGTCGTGTGAATGCAAAAGTCCTGATTCGCCGTGCGTCATGACAGCTACTAGGAAGCAGTCAGCATTTGAATGATCCTCTGCCGCGGCTGTAATGAAAACATACATCAATTCACATCCCGTCCTGTGGATTATGGGTGCCTCTGTTTACGATAACAGGTCACATTCAAAAAATGGTTTCTCGATAAATAATCATTCACAGATTTCGTCTCGCTGAAAATGTATTCCAAATTGCTATAATTGATGTATGTACTAGAGATTTTTAAATTTATTATTTTATTGGAATCCATACTTTCCTTTAATTTTCACACAGCAGATGAAAAAGCATTTGAGCCTTAATATTTCCCCAGATTGCATGCGTTTGAAACAGTTTATTGTATTATCATCAAAGCGACACAAAACAGGAAAAATACAATTTCTCACTCATTGAACGACAACAGAGGCAACTTAAAAACTTGTTAAAATCGGGAGAACATTTTTATAAATTGTTATGGCACAATAATTATTTTTGTTTTTTATTTCACCTAGTAAATAATAAAAAAGAGTTCATAAAAGTCGGATACGCGTTTTCATAAATGTATACATACTTCAAAATTCTCTATTTATGTCTTTTCAGATTTAATGGCTTTTTTTCCATTTGCATCTCCATTTCTTGGCGCGAATCTGGAAAGTAGGAAAAAGACATGTATGTCAAAATCGACTTTGACATTCGAGACACCTGAGCGAAACTAGGTCATAATATAAGCGCGCATTTACAGAAAAATAAAAACTAAAATAGAGATTTTTATAAACATTACATTTTTATTCAAGAAAAGTATTTTATATGATTCGATTGTTTTATTAATGGCTTTATATAAATTTCTTTTGTAAAAAAACCTATTTTAAATTCCAGGTTTTCATGCCGCCACAAAATTCGTCTACTTCTCGCTCGTCCATTAATCTTAATATCCGACGCAACATCAAAAAATTCCGACGATTTATAATGGAAACTAATTTTATACTTTCCTGATTCGGTAAAAAATATTTCTCACGACTGTAAGCTGCTTTCCTTCATCTGATAAAATTCGACAAATTTTAAATCCCCTGTTTTGTCATCTTTTTAGTTTTTCAAGCTCCATTGTTCTACATTGTCTCCTTTTTTTCAAGACGCTGTCCTACTTTCTGAAAATGAGCTGCAGTAGTCTATGCTTTTCTAATCTAGACCTGAGCTAGAGTTCCAATCCGATTTCCATCTATTTGATTCGGAAAATTTCGGATTGATTCGGAATTAATTTCAATCCGAAACTTTTGCCAAGACACCCAAAGTGAGTGACATTTTTTCAGGTCTCTCACTTATTAAATTCGTATTATACTTTCCAATTAAACAAACCAATTAAGGAAATAGACATATTCGTTATGATTTTTAACGTTTAATTAGGGTAATTTACAGAGGGTCGCTATGAATGCATACAAGGTCAAAACGATATTTCACATTAAAAGCACGCATAAAGCATGAAATGAGTGCAGAATTCACGACAGACTGCAATGACATCAATGATCCAACACATCCGATGAGCAGGTGATGCATACATATTAGAAGGCGCAAGCGAATAAACCAGTGTAGGTCAATCACATTAGTCAGTAATATGAAATGGTATTTTCCCGCTGTAGTAAACTGACAAAAAGTGCATCATATTAAAAAATAATGAGAAACATATGAACTATAGCGAGATGCAGTTATGCATTAGCGAGAACGCATATATATTATGAATGTTTTATGATATAACCGGATCCAGAAACAAATAACATAGAAACGTAAAAGGACAATCTAGTTTTGAAAATTATTCTTTTTCAACATTGCACAATATTGATGATCTAAATGTAGAACAATGCCTTCAACATTTTACGAGCTTTCTTTATTTCTTTTGCATTTTTTCGAAGTAACCCATTCACGTTTGAAACTCTCATGAAAAGTGAACAATCCTATTATGTATATAAGAAAGACACAAACTTGATGCATATTTCGTTGCAAGTAACCATCTTCATTCGGAATTGTGAAAGCACACGATGGCGTCCTATCTGAGTTTATCCACGGTTCAACAGTTCCCAAAACTCCGTAAGCTCATTTCAACTCGCGTTAGAGTATCATAACAATGTCGTCTTGGAGAGCATTGGTACCGCCAGGTTTACTTGAGGCGATCATCTAACCAGCAAAGGATGGTTTGGATAGATCCAGTTTCTAAAGTGTCTCCTATTATAAAGGGATGAACTACTTTACATTCCAAGATGCAAATGTCGGTAGAAAATTTTGACAGCAACACCCCCCACAAAAGAAATTTCTTGCTTTGTTCACAATCTTCCAATTCCTGACCGAAAAACTGGACTCGAGTATTTGCTGATCTTTGACGGCTTGAGGAGACATGTTTTGTTTTATGTACGTCCTTTCTCTTGAGTGTGAAACGTTTTCCATTTGTACTCAAAGTACGTTAGGTCATGTTTGGACGCGACGAGAAATAGACCTTCCATAAATATTGAAAAAGACACTTCGCCCTTGCAAATGAAAAACATAGTAGAAAATTACTAGGATTATACCAGGGGCGGATCCAGACAAGGGCTTTGGGGGGGGCCACGAAATAATTAACTTTCCCCCTCCACCAAGTTTTTGTACTTACAAGCTGCGTAAAAATTTCAAATCTGGGCTTTTGGGGGGGGGGGGGGGGCAAGAAGCCATGCCCCCCCTGGATCCGCCCATGGATTATACTTATTATTAGGGATTATATGTTATTATAGGGATTATTTTTAAAGAAAGGTAAATTAGAATGCATGACTAAAAAAGGAACTCTCTGTTGAATTATGGATGATACGTAAATTATGTAGCATCGATTGTGCTTCTGTGCTATATATTTTTGTAATTAAACCGATGACTAGAATGCATAATTTTCAGATCATTTGAAAGACATTATTCTTTAGATGAGTGCAAATAATGACTAAATTGAACACATAAAAAACAATACTTAATTCTCTCTTGTTTTATCTTCATTGGAACCTAAAAATTGATTCTATTTATCACTATTTTTATCTGTGAAAGCAATTCTAACATAATAATTTATTGTAATTAAAAAGGGACGTGGTCCAGCCCCGTGGGACAAACCATGAGCAAAATTCTACGTATATATTGCATGAGAAAGTTACCAGACTCGTTCGTGCTTCCCGTCCAGTATTCTAGCTAATGGCACGCACGTATTACCGTGTTTCAATTAAACTTTAACTGCCGCCATTTACAAGGGTCAGCAGTGATGCATTTTCTCCCGCTCGTGTCACTTTAAATAGGTAATCCGAAAATGAGAAGGACACCCTTGTCTTTGTCATTACCATATTTTAAATTAACGTATTTTATAGCAGGAAACTTTATCTGTTTAATGTTTAAATAAGAATTTATAAAAAACCTACTTGGCCATTATTTATACTTATACATTATCTTTATAGGTAGTAAACAAATATGTGTTGGTGTTTCTGCCTCCACGGATCCACATTTGAATTTCTAGACGAGATATACTTAAAAAGTGCTACATTAGCAAATTCATATCTCATAAATCGCTTTACTTCTAAAAACTATTTCAAAAGTTTTCTCCCACCGAAAGTGGAGCAGTTATGCAACTTGATTTCAACTTTGAGATGTCTTATGAAACTTGTGAAACTTTCAAATGCTATCGCAGTAAGCAGTCTATCGTAGCTATGTATGCTGCCATTTAAGTTGATAGTTTCCAAGTTCATAGAACGTTAATGATACAGTAATTTACATCTCTTTGAACGAAGAAATTCCTTTTTGGTTTCAAATTTCAAAACTGCTAAGATGAAACTTTGAATTCGTGAAACATTCCAGCGATATTTACAGGAGAAAACCTGTACCTTCGACATTTCGAAAAAGTCAAGAGTTCAAACAAGCTCGATCGATCTCAAACTTTTCTTGAAAAACTTTGACTCTGAAAATTCAAATGTTGACAATCGAGTATCAAGAAAATCATGTTTTGTCGTGCATCACATACGTTGAATAATGGAAAATGTCTTTGACTCAAAGAACTTCTATATTCCACATTTCTTGTCAATATCGATAAGGGAAATTCGGAAAATCAACAGCTGCGGGTCATATTTGCCTTTAAGTCAGTTTATGAGAGTGGGGGCGAGCATTATAGTATTGCACTCGCTATGATGCGCATGTAATACATTTTGGGTGTGTTTTACTACACATTCTTCATCATACATGTCTCGTTATCTATTCCTCTCCCGACCCCGGCTACCCGTCGCTCCCACGATCCCATTACGCGCCTAATGGTTATTATTCACGATTAATGCAGCGATTTGTGGTGCTCTTGCCCGATCGATAATTAACTATCCGCAGCCATTAGATATCACATTGATCTTCGTTAAGAGCAACTTTTATCATGCTTGCCGAAAATGAATATGCCGTTATTTTAGAAACAAGAACGAAGCTCGCGATTAGATATTTAAAAACATTTCATGGAACTTCAAGAAATGTAACAGATTTCAAATGTACAATTTTATTCTTACCATCATTTATTCTCATTTATACTCTAACGAAAAAAATTTCTGGTTACAATCTGACTTTTATTCACAAAAAACTACGCTATTCTTTATCATTTGAACTCTAAATAATTTCATGATCAATAAATATTTCGGTAAGCCATTAAAAATAAAATATCGAAATTGCGAGTTTTCTGGATCATGCATTTTTTCGAGAAGGAATGGATATACCTAAAAAAGCTTCAATTTTATAAAATCCCATTCTGGAAGTTTTAAAATCTTTTGTAGACTGTTTACGGGCGATCATGGACCGTTAAGCCACCCCTTATCATAAAAAAATACGTGGTTTCCCGTCAATCTTATATACAGAAGATAAACCTTAATATCGTCAATCTCTTTTATTTTAACCCTTGAACGCCACCCGGGGTCATTTGGAATCAAAGGTTCTTTTAATCGTAAATATTTCTATAATGCATCTAAAATTCAAAAAACTATCCTTTGTAAATTACGCAAATATTCCACATGATAAATTCATATAAAGTAACGTCCTGTGTACAGAGCATCTGTTCGTGAGCGTAATAAAATATGTTCGTATGTTTTCACCTCTCAAGGGTCTCATTTAACAACTGTGCAATGTGTTAAATTTTTCACTGCTTCACGAGAGCCTCTTACATTTAATTTATCAAATATTTCTTCCCGGAAATAAAAAAGCAGCCCGGATCTTCTTCGTTAAATTGTTTTCTCTAAATGCATAAAATATTTCTCAGAATCGATAAAAATCTTCATAATCTTTCAGCAGTTGGCCAAGTTTTCAAAATAAGCAGTCGGGACTATTTGAACTATTTTTGAGAGTCAAAATGTTAACTTAGGCATATTTACTGCATCTGTGTTTACAGGAGACACGAAAGTTCCTTTAAAATGCATAAAGTTTTTAGGGTCGTATCTTTAACCATTTCGTACTGTGCCTGAAGAGGAACGAGCCATGCGATTTTAAAGAGAAACATTCAGGGGTACAGGTACTGGATTTACGGACGCTATCAATCTACCGGAACAAGTAGCTTTTCCTCTCTGCTGCTCGCCTTCCCCCTTTCTAGATTCTTTCCACATGCAGTACGCAAACAAGTTAAAGTACCGCAATATTCCACTGAGATTCGATCGTCCGAAAATATCGAAATAGCGCCATTTCCATCCAACTATTTTATATCAAAACTCGTGCAGACTAAGACAGCTGATTAAAAATATTTCTGTGCGTTACTCGCATTTAATTAAAATCTGAAGAGTCAAGCTTTGATGAAAATGTGCTAAGTTTATGAAAGTATATAAAAAAAAATGATGCAATTATTTAGTTAAAAGGCGTGTGTGACACATAAGTTTATGGTCATAATTTAAAAATAAATTTCAATAAACTGAAATTATTCTCGTACCCGAGGGCTTTCAATTCTCAAGTGCTCGGAGAATCAATTTCAAGCAAGTTTAATATTTCCCAGCGTTATATAGGTTCGTAATGAACCTATCAACACTTTTAGGAGTTTTGAAAATCCGCTAAAACCATATTATTTACTTAGATTTTTATAGCTTTTAGCAAAATAATTGAGTTCTGGTTTAAAGACTTTCCTAGAGTTAAATAAAAGTTATACATATATTATATGTTATCCTGTAATACTATAATTAAATGAAGAAGCAAAATAATTATTTTATAAACACTTACTTAATTCCAATACTTGGCGAATAGTTTTGGCACTTTTGTCGGCGTAAACACGCACTTCGAAGCCAAGCATTTTCAAGGTTCTGCTAAAATCCGTACAATCCTTAATTGTGCCATTTCTCGGAGTCATCTTCGTAAAGTGTATGTGATTGAAGATTAAAGCCACTCCGCGTCTCTCGTGATTCATTTCGTAAGTTTCAGAATGCGGGTCTAATCGGCTTTTTGAGTAACTGTCAGTGGCCTCGTCGGTCTCATAGGTCTCCCTAAAATACATTCTTAATGTCACATTTTTATATTTGATATTATCAAACTTTATAGGACTTATGAAATGAATTTTCTGTGAAAAAATTCGTAAACGCCAATGGTTATTTACCGCCCCTTTTGTTTTCACTTCCCATGATAATAAGATTAGGCGTTCGAAGCGTTTCAGCCCTGTATAATTGGAAACCAGTTAAGATAAGGCACAATCCACTGATAAGCTGAATATGAATATAACCATATGTTAGCACAAAACAGTTTCAGATATCAATCTCAACAGCAATTTCAGAAGTTCATTCATACGGAACTGTGAAATGGTCTTTCCAATTTCACCTTTCGTGATAATAAAACCCTTTTCCACATGAAGTACGCCTTTGATTTAAAAAACATCAGATAAAATACCCCATTTCTAATAGTATTTTATAAAATCATGATACATTCATTTAATAATGTACAAAATATTTCTTTGAGTGCGCTAATGAGTTTAAAAGAAACTAAGTTCTTGGTTCTAAAAAATATATATAGAAAATATTTTTTAAATTAAAAAAAAAAAACGACTGAAGAGTTGCTTTCACTCAACTCTTATAACTGCAAAAACTTAATTAAAAAATCCTGGTAAAACGAAGATGTCAAACAAGAGATATGGAAAAAAAGAAAGGATGTTTATTTTTCTAAATGTCTCTCTTTTCACCCTTAATTTATAAAATTCGACGGATTTTGTTTGAAATAGAATCATTGTAGTTCTAAATGGTAAATTCTCACACCAGGATGACAATTTTCGGAACAAACTTTAAAATTCCCAAAGGAAGGCAGGAAGGAAGAACGATATAAAAGATGACTTGACTCTTGTTCCTTCACCTTCAGCTCCTTTTCCAGTTACCACACATTTCCTTTTTTCTTGCTGAATTCCTTTTTACTATTTTTCCACTGCAATGAGTTTTCATCTCAAAGCGCTGTTTTCCGGTCGTGAACAAGTGCATTCTTAAAAGTTTAACCGACATAGAGCCATTTCATATTCGTAAAGCAGGCGCCTTTTGATCCAGCGAACGATCCGACAGATTGTCGTATTTCGATGACGCTGTGTAGTTTAGATTCCAAGGCAAAAATATAAAGAGAAAAGTACAATAGTAAACGATCATTGTCAGGTGATATAAAGAAAACAACAATTGGAAACACGAAAGCAAAGTTGAAGCCGTGAAAGTGGAACGTCTCACAATTTTCATTATTATTGTAGATGCATCTAAAAATTTATGAATCTCAGAGTTTATTAATCTCTTTCCCACAACTTTATTTTTATGTTCGAAGCAAGTCGTCGGTTGACCAATAAACTACACGTGTCGCTACCTTTAAAACTCATTCATTCAACGTTATCGATTTATTTACGACTTTACCCAATGTCCGGTTGCTCAGTACTTCATCAAAATTCGCGTTATAGGTCTGTGCATTCACGGGAATTCAGTGGACAAGTGTTAATTCAGCGTCACGAATGTCGACAGGTTACACGATGAGAAATGACTTTGCACTTTGTGACGGTTTTAGAAAGAGAATACTGCATTTGCATGTCCCGTATAAAGAACGAAAAAGAGCAGATTATGAGCGTGAAATAAGTCATTTTATATTACCTTGCCAATTTTTCTCTTCGTTTGTTTCTTTCGCTGATATTAATATTTTAATGAGATACTTGCAACGATACTTTGAAAATGTAGCATCTGCGCTCCGATAGATTAAATGAGTTTATAAAAAAGCAGTGTAAATAAATTGAAGCAGAGTAGTTAATTAAATCTGCAAAGGCACGCAGTTTTAAGGGCGTACGTGATATTCTCGCACATGTTCGTAAAAACTGCCCCACCATAAAACGTAAGAGAAGCCCCGTTAAGAGTTTTTCTTCATTATAATTTTTCTCATTTCTAAGCTGAATAGGTCCGCATTTGCATATTCCGAGTAATTAAATCCTTTTTCTAAGTTTCTTCCCGCGGTCTGTGACTAACTCTCGAGTGTGACATATAATAGAGTTTAAGAAGTCTGATCGACTCGTAAATCTCTTCCTGCCGTTCACTACATGAATTTAAATTATTATCGAGCCCCTTCAAACCCTTCACGCACAGCATAAAACGGATAAAATTTTCACGAGGGAATAAACTGATTCGTAAATTCAGTAGAAAACGATAATGCTCAATAATATGATCTATCTATTAGAATTTTTTATTTATATGCTTGTTTATACATATAGCTCGCCATTCCCAGAATTTGCCTCTGTCCTATGTAATAAGTCGTAAAAACATCGCTTACTTCCCATCCCCAATTCTATATTATGTAATTAAATAAAATCTAGCTACGCGAAGTACAATTAAAATTTAGGTAACTTTGAAAATAAAAAGAAAGAAAATGAAACCATACGGAACGAAAAACGAAACTATTTAAAAGTACTTTTTTGTTATAGAATTCCGTGGAATTTATTGAAACGTCTGAAATCGTCTATATTAAACATTTTCTTCAAAAATTAAAAAAAAAATTAATATCACTTGTTACATGTAAAATAACAAATAGTGCACACTTTTTCATTTTATCTACACAATCGCACGTGTATTTTTATCCCGGAAAGTATATATTTTTGAACCACCTTAGAAACTTTAGACTTTCCTACAGGAGACGATTGAAAATGTACAAACGACGTCTTTCGATACAGCCTTGTATTATTCCAGTGCGAGAAATGCTTTGGCACGTACTTACTTTGGCTTTCTGAATAACCATCCATCCACGTCGTGCTGTCGAACTTTATCCGCCGCGGAAACGTCCTCTGAATTCAACTTGTCTTCTTTAGTGGCGGAAGGAATTCCTGTATCCATCGTCAAACTTTTTCTCGTGAGATGCTCTGGAATAGACACGTTGACAAAAGTGAAAACCTTCTGCATCACTACGATGCGATCTTCGCACACTGAACTTAATCTTATCGTGAATGACTCGATTCCATTGAAAGATATATTGCGACAGTGTCGAAGATAACCGACACGTCATACTTCGCTCAATATACAAGACCGATTTCATTTTTCATAAAATTCTCTACAAATAGCAGCTGCATAAAAAGGTCTTTCAAAATTCCCGCTCTGAGGATAACAGAATCAAAAATCCAATATGGATTTTGAGATGAACATTTTATCCGAAAATATCGAGGTTCCAATATAACACAATTATATAATAAAAGTTCAGTAATTGAAAAAATTCGAAAATCATCTGACAAAAATTAATAGAATCAGTAGTAATCAGTAGTACAAGTCAATGTATGTTCAGCCAGTTTGAGGCAGTAGAGAAGGTCCACCTTTAGTCAGCCTCAAAATTTAAAAAAATAATGGGGTCAGTAGTTGAAGTCAATATACAGTCAGACATACGAGAGTGAGTAGTAAAGATATTTAAGGTTAGTCAGCTAACCAATCTTTTTACCTATTTATTTAATTAACCGCCGGGTTTAAATATCGGTTAGGAGTATAATTACCTCAAGTTAGTCAGGTGTTCATAAATATAGAAACATCTAGAAAATTAACAAAAAGTGGTTCATCTGAGAGATATCCATTTTTTTCCAGACTTGATAAATAATACCTCTTTCAGGATCTTGCTTGAGGGAAACTAATACCCTACTCTTCTCATGCTATAAAACCTGGGAAATATGAACCCTTAGATTTTGAAGACTACCCCGAGAGGAAACTTCAGTTATCCCCAATTATGACGAAAAAATATCGACGTAAAAAGGAAGTTTATTTACTTTAGTTGCGGAGAAATTAATTATGTTAGCGTACTTTAATCTATTTGAAAATTGCTCACATATTATGGCTCACATTTCGAAAATATTGAATCTCTTCTTAGCACAACTTTCACGTTTCACTTGAAACAAGTAGAACCAACTTTATACTGATAAATAAGGTAACTCTCAGTAACAGGAATCGGTTTTGGCACGATATCAAGTACATCGTGTATGGATAAACTTTAATCTCCATGTACGACCCATGTGCAACAGTAAATCCGAGTACACTCTCTACAAACACTACTGGCATATTCCACCCTTTTGCTTCGAGTCCGTTAGCATGTCGAATACAGAAAAAACTACGCTGGTGACTAACATTCTCGAAATGCAAAAAGTTTCACAAGTGAAAGTCGAGGGAAAGCTATTTTACGGTGAAAACAGTTGACGAGACCTAAAAATACGAGGCCAGGATAACCAAGAAAAGAAAAGTTGCGAGAGTTTCTAAGCTAAATACATTCTTTCCTAGATATGAATGCTTGTGGAATTTAAAAGCTTTACATTTTCATTGCAGAAAGTTCCGTACATCAAATTTTTTTACCGTCTGTGTATTCTTTTGCAAAAAGAAAAAATTATAATCAAAGGGTGAATTACGCTTCAGAAAGTGTAAAAAATTCTTCCACGCATATAAAACGAAACATTATACTCGTACTGAGACCTTTCAAAAGAACATTGAGTTGATGAAAGTTAAATCGAAGTTGGAACAAATCGATTATTATTTAAAACGAGAGCTTTGAGAGTCATAATTCTTGAAAATAGGGGATCAGTAGTACAAGTCAATGCACGGTCAGTTAGTCTTGCTGCAGTAGTGAATTCCATCTTTAGTCAGACAAAAATCCTGAAATTTGCTCAGTAGTACAGGTCAATGTATATTCAGACAGTGAAGGTCAGTAGTAAAGGTCATTGTTTAGTTAGCCAATCAATTGATTCTTCACTAGGAAAATCTTCACTCTATGGAAATAAAAGGGAGAGTATGATATTTCATGAAACAGATCATTCAGTCGGACTCTGACTAGAGTAAAATCATTATTTCCTAAGCTTTGAATCTCTATACAGGTACCCTGTGTACATGATACGCATAAATCATGCGTCACGCTAGATCTACGTGTATTATGTACATTTTGTGTACGCACGTGTGTCTACAGTTGCTCTAATGAGACGTCGTGTATATACAACAGGACGTGGTATTAGAGGCATATAACAATCATAAACTAGCAGCTAATATGTTGACGAAGCTTCATGTAAATATGATATTATAAATTTACTTCATACCGCTTATGTCACGTTAATCACCATCTTGAATCGATAAGGACTATATCTAGATCAAAAAAGTCAAAGACCATATATCTGACACTAATTAATGATGAAAGTGATTCTGCTTACATAATTTTCGTCTAATTTATAATATATTCATGAGAATCATTTGAATATCTAAAAAACATTCTGAACTTTCGTACAGTGAGGAAGAAATTTCCAATTCAGCGCTTTTGCCTTTATAATCTTAATTTGCCTTTTATAATCCTAAGCTGACCCTTCACGCAGCTATTCTTCAAATGGTAAGCTTATAAGCCTCTTTAGCCAGCATTCCACTAGCCAAACATTTACACATTGAGTTATTTGATTTTAAGGTCATGTCATCTTCGAAAAACTTGAAAATTTACAAAATCTGTTAAATAAACTGTAAAAGCTATACAATATGGCAAAAATAGCATATAATTAGCATAAAAAACTTACATAATTCCTAGTAAACAGTCACATTGACAAAAAAATGCAATGTGGAAAGATAGAAAGACAAAGACAGAATTTATACTTTATTATCATTAATTAATATCGAATATTGTAATAAAAGAGGATCAGTTCTACATTTAAAGATGGGTAAGCAGCAAGCAGAACCTAGTTACCTGCGATATGACTCGTTTTTTAAGCCTCTGATGGTGGGAAACCACAGGTATGTCAGCAGTATTTTACGAGATCCTTTACTTTCTTTCTGGTAATACCGTGAAAGATTTATGAATTCCGGGCTTGCGTTGTCTGCTTACGAGGTCAAAGAAATTTCGATTATCATAATACATAACCTGCCTGCCTGCCAACGACGACACCGATTTATATTTTAAGTAAACTATGAGTGTATACGTGTATAATGTTCATGGACATAATGTTCTCCAGTTTTGTTTGACGATATACCTTGGAAATAGCTTATCAAACAAAGTTTTCTCATAAAGTATCTAAGAAGCACGTAACAGCAAGTTCTTTCTGTAAAAAATGTAAGGGAGCGTGGAAATAAAGCAATGTGTGTTTACTATTGTGTGTCCATTTCTTCTCACGATTCGTATTATGCGAAAACACGAAACTTTTTATGAGATATCGCCTCACAGAATTTATGAAAAGTTTTTTTTTGGACGCATTTGTATCAGTAGTAAAAGGCAATGTATGGTCAGCCATTCGGATATGTCCTTATGTGGAAGTGGGTAGTTCAGTAGTGTAGGTCAATGTTTAGTCGGCCAAATATGTTAAAACATCGGCGGCCATATTCATTTCAATATTAACCAGTCCTTTGTTAAATTTAAAACTCTTTTATGAATAGAGAGTAATTTAATTCAACTGAAAATCCCTTTTTCTAGGATCAGTGATCTGACCCCATTCATTTTTTATTTGATCTGAACGACTCTTACCATGTAGAGGTGAGATTCGACTTTAAAGAGACTTTCTGATCTGATAAAATAAATTTAAAGGGGACTAGACGATTTCTCAGTAGATGAATTAATTTCCTAAGAGATTTGCGTAATATTTTTAGAATAATAAATAGACTGATATGGTATATTTTTACGTATATTGTACTTAATGTATCAGGATGGTATCAATAGAATTAACGTTGAAATTCTTCTTCATTTCAGACATACAACATGGATGCACAAGTAGGAGAGTCTTCGGCGTGTGCTACAGCTCTCCTTTGTGGAGTGAAAGCAAATTACGAAACAGTTGGATTAGATTCATCAGCTCACTTTGAAAATTGTTTTTCAACATTCAATGCAAAAGTTCCTTCCTTAATGAATTGGGCTCAGAAACAAGGTGAGCTAATTTTTTTAATTTATTATATTACTATAGGTAAGACAATAATTAAAAAGTATCAAACTTTTTAAATCGTTGGCACTGAAAAAACTCATCCACATTTGAATTATAACTATAATTATTTGCAAGATCAGAGGCATCCGATCGTTTTGAAGTAAATTGAATTCATTCGGATTAATTAAGCGAACAATATATGAAAATCTCATGGGTAATCCAAAAATATCATTCCTATCGCGGATACCAATATTTTCAACATCACTGCTGACATTAAAATTTAACCAGTTGCATATTAATTTTTCTGAGGGAGAATAAAAAAACGTTCTGCTATTAATAAAATTATATTGTTCTATCAAATGAAAAAATAATAAAGGATTATAGAGAATGTAGAAACTGTCGAGAGGGAAAATAAATTCTTTTCATGATGTAAAGGCAACAAAATCAGTTTTCAACATGATAAGAGAAATGAAAATTTTAAATTCGACGGTTTGTGAAAGTTTTAAAGCATGCGAAACAAGCTTTTCAGCTGCTGGAGCTTGAAAAGAGACTTGGTTTTCTACGATTTACTTTTCTTTTATTTTCTCCCACGAATCGTGTCTTGAATTTCACACGAACGGTAAGCAGTTGATCTTTCGCTTTAAGAAAAGAGTAAAGAACTTACAAAGTTGCTTAACTTTCTTCATTGAAACTTACGGAAAAATATTTCCAGATAGATTACTAACTGGTTAAAAACTACAAATATTACCATTTTTTCTGCTGCCTCCCATTATAAAATCTCCAAGAAAAAAGAATACTTTTTGTATAAAAAAACCATCACTTTTACAACAGAAGCTTTCATATCGATTTTTAGATTACGAGATTAAGAATTCCGTAGTACAAAGTTATTTTAAATTGTAAAATACTTTAACGAATGTGGTATTCCATAAATGTATAATCATCACATAGCGCAGGATATGAAGAAAGGGAATGTAAAATATTCAATCCCGAGTTTTCACATAGTCCCTGATTTTAATGTTAAATAAAAGTATTTTATGTTTTTATAATTACTTTTGTAATGAAAATTTATTTATTTTTTTTTTAATTTGTGGCTCACAAAGTTATTAAATTTCAATTAAATACAATTTACATACATCTCTTTCGTAGATTTCTAAATTTTTAATTAAGCTACTCCAGCTAGCTGTTAGAAAAAAGTTCTTCATTACCTAGACAGCTATCTATCCAATTTCGTCTCCATTTCCAAGCTTTCAGCTTTGAAGCCTGAACTATTATTATTGGAATTTCACACCTTAAATTTAATGCCATTGAAATGGAAAAAATTCAGGTTCAAAGTACTGCTTCTTCTGAATGTATTCTATAGAGCGAACTAAATTAAATTTACATTCTGTTAATTTTAATTCTCTCTTTTTCTGCGATTCTAGTAGATCACTCTAAATTTTTTTGTACCAGGGGAATATGTCAGATTATTTGTGAATATTTAGGAATACTTCGAAATATGTCGAAATATTTTGGAATTTCGAGAATATTTGAAATATAAAATCAGGAATACCAAGAATATCCCGGAATATCGGAGTGATCGGCCCCTCGACGAAATCATCTCGTGAATAATGCAAACTTTTTGAATATGGCTGCATTATTATTATGACAATCACTGCGCTTGTTTTAAATCTGCATACTCATGTATTCGCTTATTATTCGCAATTTTTTATGAAATTTCATGATATAGAGGACATGACGTTTTTCCTGCGTGAATCACGTGTATATTACGCCTGATGAACTACATCAGGTTCGCCACCTCAATTCATTCATTAAGATGAATTGCCTGGTTGATTAATCACACGCCGTTTGGTGCTGACACCGACTGACTCGATTTGCGCGTGTGAAGCCCGTGCTTGTAATCCAATAATGCCTTTCGGTCATCTTTTGTTAGGCCGCTTTTATCCTCTCGCCATTTCACTCCTTATTTACGAACATATCGACTAAATCGTCTTTCCCTAACTAGTTTCATATCTTTTCTTATCCTCGATAATCTGCCAATCATTTGTTTCACGAAAATCTCTACGGTTACATTATTTAATCAATTGTCGTTAATCTCTTTCGACACAGTTACAATTCATTAATTTATTGATTTATTTCGGTTCTGAGGTTTTCTTTTATAGCTATAATAACAAACTGCGATATAAACTAGACTTTTTTCTGTGTCGAATATCGCATAACGCTGTTCTATTTATAATTTTTACCGATTGGATTTTTAATTGTTTGATTCATAAAAAACGTGAAATTTCTGGGATTCCATCAATAAATCATCAATGCGCGATTGACGCATTTCACAATTTTCGAGTTTCCATCTGCCATCAATCTTGATTGTTTTCTGATTCAACTACACTCATTAATCCACGAATTGAAAACTCTTCTATGGAGTTTTACATATGTCATTTTTTTACTAGGTTTGTTGCTTGCATAGAAATACTTTTGCCAGTAAAAAATGTAAAAAATTATATTTATTTCAACTTCATAAGTCCAAAGTTTCGCGGATTTACATTTTTCATAATTTTGTGGCATATATCCTCATACAAATATATCCTCTCTTGCTCCTTGTTTATTCAAAGGACTGAAAGCACGAAGAAAGATATTGCACTTCCCTAATTAAAATACAATCCACGACTCGATTCCTCGACTAAAGTAACCCACCCACGGTTTCTGCTTTCGTCGTCTACTTCGTCAAGTGTAGATGTAGACTGTAGATTGTAAACTGTAAACTGTAAACTACAAAGTGTAGAATCTAGACTACAGAATGTAGAGTATAGAATCTAAATTGTAGGCTACTCTCATTGCAATTTGGTAGGGTTGCTCATTTAAACGCAGGAGGTAGTACAAGTGTCCCATATCTCCCAAGTACCCAAGCAAAGTCAAATAAACTGCCCCAGATTTGTTGAGATTTACGAAACCGCGTATCTGGTCACGTTGGAATTCAACTAGATTTATCGTTATGTCTTTCTGGCCATATTCTGTTTTTCCATTTGCGCAGATTTTTATGCAATATTAATCAATGCGCTGCTTTTCAATAGAAATAAATGCTCAAAATCAGAATGGAAATTTTTTAAAGCTAAAAAATTTTAAGGGCTTTCAAATGTTTCGAAATTTTGAGGGATATTAAGAGGTTTCTAAGATCTTTAAGAGATTCCAACGAATTTTAATCGATTTCGTGAAATTTCGAGGAGTTTTGAGTGAATTCAAAAGATTTTTATGATTCTTATAACAATGTATGCGAGATTTTAGAGACATGTGGTTACACCACTTTTTTAAGATAGGAAAAGTGTTCACTATTTTTTAAAACTTTTACCATTTTTTTATGTTTATTTTCGTTGAAATTTCCTCCTCATTGGTGGCCATATAAAAATGCGTGAACTATAATTGGACTTTAAAGAGCAATCTTTTTTTATAGCAGCTAAAATGTTTCCTTTTATAGTTGAATATTTTCGCAAAAATATTTTGCATCAAGCTATTTTATGTGCGACAAGATTAATTTTGTTTTATAGGAAAGTCGACAGGCCTTGTAACAACTACCAGGGTGACGCATGCGACACCTGCTGCGTTGTACGCACATTCACCTAGCCGATATTGGGAGGATGATGGCAAAGTGCCAGCGGCAGCACGCACAACCTGCAAAGATATTGCTCGTCAACTCCTAGAAGAAGAGCCTGGCAGAAGCATTAACGTTAGTATAAATTTTTCTTATCTAAGATGATAAATTTCATTATATGAATTAAAGAGCACGCCATTTGCACTCAACTTCCTTTTTTTTTTTGATAAATAAGCGACTATAATTTGTTCAATTTTATTCCTTTAGCGTACTTCTTGAGATTTTCAAGCAATTTTTTTTTATATTTTTCAAGAGATTTCATGAAATTTTTATTAATTTTAATTTTAAGGAATTTAAATGGATTGAAAAAGATTTCATACAGAAGAAACAACATTCCTCTACGAAACATATGACGAAAATAGTTGAGGGTTTATAGTGTCCCCTTGAGTCGCGAGATCTTACTCTGTAGACTGCAGTACCTATCCTTTTTCAAAACCTATCAAATTACAACATTCCGAACTATTTCCCTGGAGCAAAATTATCGATTATAGTGCAGACACGTGAAGTGAGATGTAAAGAAAATAGGAATTCTATACTTGTCTTTGTTCGTTAGATTCTATATGACCTCGAATGCAAAATTCTAATTTTATTTCTGATAGAGATAAAATAAAAATATTTGTAATGCTGTTTGAATTTACACGCATCTTTAAAAAAGAAGCACGAACAATGAGTACTCCCTTGGCGGCGTTAACTCATCTAAGAAACACGATTAGTTGCTATATTAGTATTCCACACGCCGGGTCGATTATTTGATATTCATTTCTCCGTGATATAAAGCTGGAACGTGAAATTCTCATGGAAAATGAGCGAAAGAGATAAGGCTGCTTAATTCTAAGCCGAGCTTAAAGAATTAAAAGGTCTTTGGAAGATTATTACAGGTCTTCACAAAATTATGTTTGTCAACACCATTTCCAATTAAATTTCCTCATCTAAATTCTCATAATCTTATCTTTTCACTTATTTTTCTAATTAAAATGTTGTCTTATTTACAGTTCAAAGGAAATGTTTAAAAAAAAAAGAACATAAGGTACATGGAATTAATTAATACAATCGTATTAATTAATAGAGTTGTATTGTTTTTCATATTTTCAGAATTGAATTCTCTCAGTCTGAATCAATAGGTATAAAGTTACTAATGAAATAGTTCCGATCCGTTTATTAATGAAATGCTTACTAAAGTAAATTAGTATAAATAAATAAATACTATCTCATTAATAACATCTTACTAATTCATATTGAGAGAAAAACACTTTTTTTTGCGCATCTAGTTTTTACAAAACGATCAAAATATTCTTTAAACGAAAATTGAAAGAAGTGAAGCGAATTAGATCATATTAGAGTTAGGTGAATTATAAGATTGTAAGGAGATCCTTTGGTTCATGAACAAATAAAATTTTCAATTTCAGCTTTAAATTTTTCCGTGAATTATGATCGAAAGTTTAAGTTTGAAGGCTCTCGGGCTCAAAGTGGATTCAGCTTATGAACGCAACGTTTAATAATAAAAAGTTGGAGTAAAAACTTTCAAGTTTCCAATTTTAAGACCAGTAGCTTCTCTTAAGGGGTTGGTCGAAGTAAAACGTGTCAATTATTTCTGAACCAGGTGGTGCTCGGTGGAGGTCGGAGGCATTTCGTCCCTAAAGTGGCATTGGATCCAGAGGAACCTGAAAAGGAGGGGAGACGTCTTGATGGCAGAAATCTAATAGAAGAGTGGTCGAGAAATCGACGACTTCGTAATCTCCCAGCAGAGTACGTCGCAAACAAGGAGCAATTCGAGAAAATAGATCCGAAAAAAGTGAATCATTTGTTAGGTAAGGTATATTATTCCTTCCAATTTCAATTAGTGAGAAAGCCATTCCTATTCAAGAACTTTTTACTGCAGAAAATACTAAATTTTTAGTAGTCTCATAAAGGTGGAACATGAAAATCGAGGATGTAAAAAGTTCTCGAACTTTTATCTGGTCCAGTATTTACTCTTCGGCTTAGTACATTTTCAACAGTAACATAAATATTTGCCATTTTTTTTTCTGATATCAAACTTATGTTTTTAATATCACACATGAGTGGGAAGAATTTGGGAAGCATTTTCTTTCAATTAATTCAAGTAGTAGACGAAAAGGAAAAAGAGAAGTGACTGGTGATATAATTTAAGAATTTTTAAATCTTTCCAGGACTCTTTTCATACTCACATATGGATTTCGAGGTTGATCGAAACACTAACGGCACAGGGGATCCTTCGCTGGCTGAGATGGCAGTAAAAGCACTTCGTATTCTTGCCAAAAATCCAGAAGGATATTTCCTGTTCGTTGAAGGTAAGCGAAGCGAAATATTAACCCTTAAGCACTTCTCTGGCACATTCTTCGGAAAAAATGAAATAAGAATAAGAATCCACTGATACAGATATGTAATCTTTTGAATAAAAAAAATTCTGAATTTGCTGTAGTGATATTACTACATCGTAAAAGTTGCAAGTCCGGAAAAGAGCAATTAAAAAAAAATTAATTAGCGTTTGTGAGTATATTTCAAGTGGAATATATCTAGAACGAACTAAGAAATTCTCCGAGCGTGTGAGTGTGTGTGTGTTATGTTTTCTTATGATCCTGAAATATCTCAAGGACGTTTCTAAATAAATTGATCAAATTTGGCAGATTTATTCCACCGTATAATACTTGAATCTATCACAAGGGTTTATCAACATATTGAACTTTACATTATTTACCACTTTTATAATTTTTGTAACATTGATATTTCAATTATAACTTTTTAAATTATCATAATTCAAAGCATTCTTCTTCTGCGAGGAAATAAATTATATTTGCTTCATAAGAAAGCAAAGTGCTCATTAAACGAGCACCAGAGTTGATACAACTTTAAAGCTAGTTATTTCTTGTTTGTCTCTCCTAGACAGGAGTTATCATGCTCTTATTCACAGAGAGCAATAATAAGTATTATGTGCTGAACTTTAGATTGAAAAAAAAGTGTCAACTATGTTTAGAATTTATCAACTGATCATTTCTCTAAATTATAATTTGTAAGTAATATCTTGAGTAAAATTACAACCTTTTTATGGTATTTTGAGTTAAACTTATTTTTAAATCAGACCAAGCTATCGTTAATAAGTTACAAGTTAAGAAACTGAAGACATGTCTAATTATTTAGACTTTAATTAAATTCTGCATGAAAATCGTAAAATGAACTGAATTAAAATTCGAGCATGGTTAATTTGCTGACAATTGTATTGCGAAGCGAGTTTGCATAACATAACTCATAGAAATTAGCTTATCTTGCATGAAGATGATGAAATTAGTAGGCAAGTTTGAAGGCAAGTCAACTCTGAAAAGATTCAACGCCATGTAAACACTAAGTTATTCATGTATTCATTTGCGTAAGACACAACTGTTGCTTAGGAAAGTAACTTCACGATTCACATGAACAAGTCATGTAATAAGATACAAATGCTTACAATATCACTCATCTGCGTTAACACGAACTACTCTAAAGGAGGTCGACATCAAACTGAACTGCGCGCATGTAAACTTATCTCTTCACAAATTCTGCTCTGTGGTTGTAAGACACTCTGAGTAACCTTAGCACAATCTCGACTTTTCCCATTCAACCTAGTTGGACACTTTATCTTTATCTGCGGACGAAAAACCGCATCCGCTGGCTTATTTAGTCGCTTCTGAATAAAGCCAGGAACCTATGCAGCGATGCATAAAAAAAGAAAACCAGAGTTGAATTCGAAATGGAAATTTCGAGAGGATATTCAAGTTCGCGACTTGTGAAGAAAAGCATGAAGCTGAAATATACTTTTCTGCTAATGCTGAATTCGTTTTATTTACATCGAGATTCAAGAAAATAATTTCAGTTTCTCATTCAGTGAAAATTATGTTAAAAAAATTTCCTGATAGATGGCAAAATTCTCTTGAAATGTAGCCTGTATTTGCGACACAATTAAATGATATTATTTTGAAGAGGTTTGCATTGGCTTTTATAGGCCACAGCAGCCAAAATCAGAGATTTCTTTACTATAATGAGAGAAATAACCAACTTCGACATTTGGCACAAGTTACCGGGTGCACTGTCGTGATTCATTATTCAGAATAAAAGTAAAGTGATTGGCAACAAAAGAAAGTCAGATAACGAAATAATTCTAAGGGTACACCCAAAAAAGTGGAAATTGATTAAAATCATATTAAAAAAATGGTAAAAAAATACAAAATGGTATTTTCAATTTTTACCATTTGTCACGAATACGATGTAAAGCGTAACTTTTAACTAAAAAATAATAATTATTGCTTCACTGTAAATACATATATGCGAGAGTTAACAATACTAACAAACCGAAGCACTGCACCCAGAGAAAGTACTGAAGATAATATGAAACTCAATATTTTGATAAACCCTTGTGATAGATTCAAGTATTATAGGGTGGAATAAGTCGGTCAAATTTTATGAATTTATCTAGCAACGTTCTCGAGATATTTCAGGATCAAAAAAGCATACTCACACATCCGGAAAATTTTTTTAATCTTTGATCCGTAAAAGTATCACTTTGATCTCAATTTGATAATCAAAGTGATCAGCAGCGATTTAATATCCTGGGGTTTACCATATTGTGAAAAACCTCCATTTTATTCAAGCTTAAATAAAACGGTTTTAATTAAATCTTTGAAAACAGTGTGATACTTGCAAAACGTGGATTTAAAATCCAGAGGAGATGAGTTTTCTCGAATGATACTTAGCTTCGCACACTCTTTTTATGTGTTTCACCTGGTTATCACTGACTGAAATATGAGAGTGTAACGGGCCGAAAATAATGTAAAGGACGAGCACTTGAGTCTCTGTACGAATTAAAATCGAAAGTCTACGCTCAGGCCGCTGGTAGTTTGAGAGCCAACACTCTCGAGAGAATCAAAGAACCTTAGAGCAAGAATGATGTTGAGGGTGGAATTTGTTACAAACCCTCCCTCCTTCTACCGATTTCGACTCGCCATCTTAATACTCCCTATCCTTTAGTTAAGTCTGAATCCAAGTAAATTCAGACAGATTTCTTTTCGACTTCCCAGGTACTCGACAAGACTGATGTTTCAATTTGCAAAGATCCTGTAACATTTTTTCTTTTGAATTTTCTAGAACTTGAAGAAGGGTAATTGGATTATCATAGTTTTAAACTAAAACAACAGAAATATGTGCCTTCCCTCGCAATCTACATTCAATGTTTTAAACATTTTCAAGAATTGTGAAATAAGTTTATGAGGATAAAGTACGAAATGTTATTGGATCGAATTTAGCGTTCAAATTAATTGGCTAACCAAACTCCGACTATAGATGCGAAACTCGAAGGTATATAGAGAGAATGTCTCCAAACATGAATTCAGACTAGTAGAGACTACTAGAGACTAGTAGAAACTAGTATCACTAGTACTTGCAACTAGACATCCAGAGTCTTCGTTAATGGATTAGCGCCGTCGTATCGCAGTCGTATCGTTTGGAAGCATTTGACCGCGCACGTCTAAAAGGGTTTCTCCATCTCTATTTCCAGTGTTCCATGCTAGTGGTTGATTCTGTTCTTGTTCTAGGTGGAAGAATAGACCATGCTCACCACTACAACAATGCTTATCGCGCTTTAGACGAAACTCTAGCCTTGGAGGAATCTGTCAAGGCAGTCCTGGACGAGGTAGATCTCTCAGAGACCTTGTTAATAGTAACCGCTGATCATTCTCATGTCTTAACTCTGGGCGGACTTGCGACACATCGTGGGAATCCAATATTCGGTAAAAATTATATCTTTTCAAGCTTTTCAATAATTTCACAAAAATTTCAAAAGATACCAAAGTTCTTTGAAACACCATAATATTACCTAAAGTCTTTAGCAAATTTCTTTCAGTACCTTACAATCTTTTACTTCTTTTTAATAAATTTATTAAATATTATAATTGCAAATTTTTTAATTAAATATTAAATACTGAGAACCCTTTGAAGTCTTTAACACAACTTTAAAAATTCATTTTAAAAAACATGCAGTAACTTTCAATATTAACGTTGAACGAATGAATTAAAGAAACATTTTTCGTTCGAAAAGAGAAAACAACATAACTTTACGTTATCGTTACACTTACACTTGTCATAAGGAAATCGTTATGTACCTACATGAAAAGTACCCGTTTTCAGATATTATTTCCCTCTTTGAAAGTACTCTACAAAACTAAATTTTATGAGATATTTTGTGAACCGTAAACTTATATATCCGTGAATGACCGACCGACCGACTTTCTACGATTCACCATATAACACTCTCCAATCGCGTTCGATCTTTTCTCCTGTATCCACTCGCAATTCAATAAGATCCAATCTTCCCAAATGTCGTACATGTGTGTGTGTGTGTTAAATCAAATCACGACCAAATGTAAAGGGGACATTTTTTTCTACCTTAACGATGTTTCATTCCTTTTTATCAAATAAAGCCGCTGTTCCTGGATGAATGATTTGGATACGCTCTAGTTGAAGAAAAAACAGTTTCCCTAACTTTGCACGTTTCCTAAAATAGGGTATTTTATTCAAGTTTGGACATTTTCTGGACTCTGAGTTAAAAAGGCCTTTGGCAGTAAATTGCCATTGAAAATTTGGTATGCAAGTAAAAAAAATTCTTTAATGCCATAAAAAGATCCATTTATATTTCTCTATTCTTTTTTTTATTTTTATTTCACATACAATAAAATGTTGAAAATCCAATTGTATCAGTAACAAAGCTTATCTATAAAGTCAACAGCTGAAATATTGCGGCAATTTTTTACAACATGTTACCACTCTTCGCTTTTTTTCTCAGCAATATAACTTTATGACATCTGTAAGTGATTTACCACTACAGAGTAGACATAACGCAGGACTGTAAAACATTTTAATAGAACTGTAATTTATGTCCTGAACGTGATGAAATTAACGAATGATTGAACATTGTCATCTCTCTTATCGATTTCTAATTGATTCCACATTGGATTGGATAACATTTTGAATAGTAAAAATTAAAGAATAAAATCGATGTTAAAACTTCTCAGTTTTCGTATAGGTATATATGTATATGTGAATTGTAAACACGGTATTATTCAAATACATGAGAAAATTGATATGCAAGGGTTTAATCTGACAAGAACGAAATTGCATTTAAGCGATATATTTTCTCTTAACCTACGTTCTTCGTAACATTTCCAATATCTGATCACAAGTTCTTTGATCCGCAAGATCTAGAGTTATAAAGACGGTAGACGGATAAGTACGGTAAAGTAGATAAGGTCGAATGGAGTCAGACTGCAAGTTCCTTTCCAGCTAATCAAGCGAAGATCTCAGTAGAGAATGGCGCGTAAAGTCAGACAGAGAAGCATGCGTGTTAAATGATGAATCTTTTTACTCTAATAATCTATTTTTTAAATGCAATTTCCTATTATAATCTCAAAAAAAAAACTGAAATTTCATTGTAATCCATAGAACCTGCTGAAATACCCAATATATTTCAAAATCCCCTACAATCATATAAATTATAATCCTTATAATCACTAAACGATTGAAATTTATTTTCTTCGCGAGAATTTTAATTAAGAACATGTGGCAAGTCCATTTGGTCTCCTGAGTTCATCAGTAAGCAAAAAAAGAGATCCACAAACTGCTACTCTAACTTCTAGAGCTAACCACTAGAGCTTGCCTACAATATTACAGTCCAGACTCTCGTTTCGTCAAGTTCCTTCGTTCCTTGATTTGCATTCAAAGCTACTCCCAGCCACTTTCTTTCAAATCTCTTTCCCCAGACGCATTTCGAATTCACAGTTGCCAGCGAATTTGTAGATCATGAGCCAGTCCGATGAATTTTGTCTATGTAAACCTTTTCAAGATCGAAGCCGATCTTAATCTGATTGCAAAGTTGTGGATCGAGTTAAAGTTCAATTAACAACGAACTTTTCTCGAGCATATATATATATTTTAAGAATAAAATACTTTATATTCCGTCTGAGCTTCAGTGACAATCACTTGAAAAATAACAAAAGAAATTCACGAGTTACAACCCTGAAGGTGAATCAGTTCTAGTCTTTTTAGAGGGTAATGAAATATCCTCGTAAAATTCACAGGAAAAAGTTACTGTGGAATTATTTTCGAAAAGTATAAAATTCTTTTATTAATAAAAAGATGTTTTTGTTCTTAAAACTGATCAAATTCTTTTTATCTTCTTCTCCATTGTTATATGTAAGTTGCATTTTCAATTACGCAATAATGTCGAATTTTTATGAAGTCTTTCCGCAAAATGAACGACTTCCTTTGTGAGCTGCTCTTATCTAGCATTTGGAAAATCTAATTTGAGTCGCAGTTAGAAATGATAAGAGATTTTACGTGGCACGTCATTATCACATTCGCAACGGTAACCAGTATCGCATGTTCCTAGAGCCCATTACCCCCAGAACAGAAGATCAGGAAAGCAGATCGCGAGAGAACTTACGAGAGTCGTGGTAGGGTCTCACGAAAGTGCATTAAATTTTGGCTTGCAAGTTAAATTGGACAATGGATTTCAGCAAATAGTATAAAATTAGTTTGATAAAGCTGCTGCCTATGCTTCATTATTTCCGGTCGTTGAAAGAATTTTACCACTGGCAATTTTCTAATCGATATCCCAGATATTACTTCACT
Organism: Synergus itoensis; assembly: GCA_904066005.1. Lineage (NCBI taxonomy): Eukaryota > Metazoa > Arthropoda > Insecta > Hymenoptera > Cynipidae > Synergus > Synergus itoensis. The sequence continues at coordinate 57,182 of CAJFCP010000125.1, read as the reverse complement.
AAAGCGAACTTCTTTCGAACTATGTCTTCTATTATTTCTTCTTGTAATTCATCATTACGAGAATTAAAGCTGAAACTTTCTTTTATGAAAATGCATGGATTTAATGAAAAAAAATATATTTCTTTGGAAGTAGTAAACAAAGGGGGTTTAAAAACTATCAATTTTAATTTTCCAATTCAAAAGAATTAAAAGCATTTAAAAGTATTCAAGAAATGTAATTAAATTCGAAAATTTTTTATTAATCGTAAAACAATTCAAATATATTCCAAATAATTCAAGTACTGAAAAGAACTCAAGTCAATTCAAAAGAATTCAAAAGAATTTTATTATATCTACTACAGGGAAAGTATAGCAATTAATTAACTGAACCCGATAATTAAATTGCATACGCTTTTGCTCGCTTCGATCCTCAGGAACAAGAAGGAAATGGTTTCTCGTTTGTATTTTCTTTTCTTTTCATCATCATTTGCAGAGCTCGAGGTGGGTTAGGAGGGCGATAGAGATGGTTTTGAATGCCGGTTAATTAAGTTGGTCCTTGGAATAAGTCTTAATTTTCGTGAATGCTGCAATTACAGTTAGATTGGTTGGAGGACCGATTTAAAGAAAACTCTTAGTAATGTCAGTCGACGTCAGGAATGTTGTTGAAGAAAAGAGTGAGTTCGCAAAATCGCTTTAAAATTTCAAAGGAAGCGACGATTCCTCAGGGATTTTTCTTGCAAAGTGTGTTTTAGATAATTGGTTTCTTTTACTAAGAAAACTTTCAAGTTTGCTGGAAAGTTCAACTAAAAGGCACGTGAAACTTTAATAAAAGGAATATCCTTCTTTAAAAAACAGTACAAACTGAATTCAAACTGGATTTATTAAATTTACACCAGTTTACTTTATCCGAAGATTTTTAGTACTTGTTTTAAGTAAATCATATTAAAAATACAGAACTTTAGTTTTCACCTTTGATAAAAAAACTGTAGGTACACTCTCAAAAAGAAACTTTACCTTTAAAATGTTATCAATTCGTAATTAGATCATGAACGAAAATAGTTTAGAGCTTTGACGTCAAATGAATTTACAATGAAGTGAGGATGTGTTTAATTCATTTTGTCGTTTCAAAAACTAACTCAAAATTTTTTCGACTCACCCAAAAGCATAATTCTTCAATATATTTGTAAATACGTGAGCGCCACATTAGACATTTCACCCCTAAAGTTTAAAATCTGATCACGTTGCAGAGGTCATATGTTTTCTTCGGATTCAGCAAATCATTCCGAATTTTTCATTTATATGACTGAACCATTCTTATCTCGATTTGAGTGCTCCTGATCCCTCCTCCATTCCTTTTTCTTTTTCTTCTCTCAGAGTTTATTTCAACAAAACGAAAAAAATTTTGCCTGAGAAGGACGTGTAGCTAAGTTCCAACATTGCTTATCGCTTTTCTGGGAAAAGGTGTGGCTTCTCTGCGAAAGTCCTTACAGCCTAGAAAACTTTCTTAAATTCATTAGAAAGTATCTGGACACAAAAAAAAAACGCTCAGCCTCAAAATATGTTAGTGCTGAGGCTATTGATGTAATTTACAATTATAATGATGATATCAAGATAGCAAGAGTTGAAATTGCCAGCATAAACTACATTCATATCCTAGAAAATTTAATCAAGGCATTGGAATTTCGAATGAAAACGTTTCCTAATTTCAGAGTTGATTTCTTTTATTCAGGGGTGGTTTGGATAAGTTTTAATTTTTGCAATTTTCTTCGCAGATGTTTCCATATCCCAGTTAATTTTTGCTCTAATTTAAAGTGCTAGAAAATAATAGGAACCACTTTGAGTTTAGTACGTGAAACAACTGCAAAATACTTCATCTTAATTAAAACATAAAACCTCAGCTAGAAATTTGCAAGAGAATTGAAAATTGGTCTTTACAAATTTTATTATTGGCTTGGATTTGACAGAAATTTATCCAACCATGATAAGCACTTTTTGAGATCGAATTCAAATTCAGCGTCAGCGATTTACTATAAAAAACGACCCTTCAGTTAAATGTACTAAATCGTTAAACCAGCTCTCGAACAACTGAATTGAAACGTATACTGCCTTTCAAGAGAAATTTGTATATCAGCGCGAGGTAGAGTAAATATTTAATAATCCCATCAAATCCATCAAATCTATCAGTTTCCACCAAATGCACAACACAAAATTCAGCCAGATATTTTAAAATCAAATCTGTTTTCACTGTGACAAGTCACAAAAAAATCGAAATTTTCACCTTACCAGCTTCATCTTATTTTTAACTAAACATGCTTAGTAAAAAAACCTCAAATTTCCATATTTGCAAAAGTGTTATTAACTCAGAAAATATTTATTATTTTTAAAAGTTCTATGCCTCATTTTAAAAATAAATCTTCATTGTTTTTGTACGCTAACGTTAATGAACTTTTTGAAATTGATGGATGAAAAACAAATTTTCAAGATTGATGTTTCGTTATTGTGCATAAATAATAATTGCATGCATGAATAAACCATTGAAACAAACATCTGGGTCGTTGGTGGCTCAAGCGACCGATGCAAAACCATTAAGCGATAGACTTGGAAAATATAAAGACAATAGGCTGCTAGTACAAAGCTCAGTTCAAGTTCGACCGAGTTCCAGATTACGTGAGATACTTCTTTCTTCTTTCCTCTGCAATTTCTATAATCTCCGATTCGGAAAAGTGTTCTATTTAACACAAAAATATACAATTAGGGGAGTTTAATGCAATTGGAATAAAACTGTTTATAAAATATTAAATTACTCTATATAAATCCTATATAAGAAATACTTATATAAAAGTCTCGCGAAATGATAAGCCAACTTCAAATCTAGACTTATTTTAAAAAAAAAGATTTTTTTCTTATTCAGTATCTGTAAATAACTTATTATGTATAGAGAATAAATGAATGAGATCTCGACTTTGTAAAAAAAAGAGATCCAATTAAAATATTCTGCTTGGGAGAACTCAGACTATTCAAAATTCGCATAAATTATCGAAATGAGAACAAAGCGCGATTCACGTTTCAATGAACACTATTCATAATAATAATAATAATAATCATAATAATAATAATAATCTTAATCCAACTCTGAAGACAGAGAGCTTGTAGATTCGTAAATAAACGATTGAACATAATCTGGTATCCAAAGAGGAAATGAACGGTGGGAATTATTCTCTTGAATAATTTGAAAGCTTTGAAGAGTGGACAATTTAACAATCGATGGAAACGAAAGTAGGTAAATAAAATTAAGTATATATGCAATCTACTGTGTTATTTCACATGGAAATTAATGATATGCACTAAATTATTATATTCGAGTTAATTATTTTATATCTATATAAATATAATCATTATTATCTAATAATTCTGTGCTTTTGTGTTATTATAATATGATACTTATTATTAACAATTTCAAAAGGTTCATTTATATGTATACGAAAGTTAATAAAACATATGGATTCTACGTTTTATTTCCCTCTCGACTTGTAGTTAAAAATTCGAAATTTCGCAGCAATATTTTTTATTGATGTTTAATTATTTTCTTGCAGGATCTGATAGTAAGGTTTCGGATGTAGACGGGAAACCTTACACAACTCTTTTGTACAGCAATGGACCAGGCCATACAGACCCACGATCGATTGTGCGAGAAGCTGGAAAGGATTCCATTCAGGTATAAAAAAATCGGCACGGTTTTTCCTGCAATTGCATGACAATCAATCGCTACTGTTTACTAGGACGAAACATGATGGAATCGCGTTATTAAACTTGTCGCACATTTCATCAAGCAGACACATTCATAGATATTCTACCATTTACATCTATAGATTGGAAAATATTTTATTGATAACCCACTGAAGTTGAAGCGAATCTCTTTCGCTTACTCATAGTTTCGAAACCTCTAAGGATTTCAGCGACCTCAATTCTGGTATATATTTCCACGTGAACTAAATTGCAATATTTTTTATTACTCGAGAAGACTTTGAATTTATCCGCACGGATAAAAATCATTTTTGTACAATTCTCGATATTTTTACGCTTATTGGAATAACATCGGGATAATTAATTTCGCTTTGCTTTCTCAGAAATTAATGACTATATGCGCATGGGAAAAATTGTATTGTTAATTAATACCACAGTTACAAAACAAGATTGCTTTACTTTCAAAACGTAATTGTACAAAATGGAAATAATTTTTAAATTGAGAATAATAGAAATGATATATGCTGAAGTTGAAATAAAAAAATAATTGCAGTATCAGTTTAACTTCTATTCATTTGAAGATATAAAAAAGCATTGAGAAAACAAGAGAGAGTTAATGAAAGGCGTAAGCCTTGAGGCGCTTTCTTGGTTTTTCTTCGTCTTCATTTACTACCGAAAGAGACTTTTGTAAGGCAGTAGACATCGGCAAAGCAATTTTTCACAGGATTACTGAACATTACCCACCCTTTCTGAAAGGTGAAGCTCTGGTCGCCGCAAAGCTTTGGGCTCGGCAGAAGTTTCGCAAGCGTTTTCAAGAGACGAGCTCAGGGCGTAAATAACTGTCCCTTTCTCACTTCTCTATATATTCTTTTACTTCAATAACTCCGTCTTGCAGCCCACAGCTACGCTAAGTCCCATCTATCATCTCTTCAAGGTCTTCGTGATATTCCTTAAAATAGCCAAATCTGTCAAAGCTATAAGGAAAATAAAAATATTCTTACAGATCTGGAATTTTCAATTTATTTTCTATTTGTTTTTATCGAGGGGTTGATCACTCGAATTTTGAGTGTATATTTGTACAAGAGATTTTAACATTTCAAAAGATTTCAATAAAAATCAAACGATTTTAGGGGCGTTGAACCCAAGTGTTAAACTCAAAATTCCATTCTCTATTTTACTCAACGAAAATTATAGATAAATATTTTTTGCATAAAACGAAGAATTCAAAATCTGACTTCAAAATTCAATATTTTCATTTTACTTATAAATATTTGAATTTAAAAACTCTAAGTCTGAGACTTCAGCCCAATGCTAATTTAAATCAGCTACTGCATCTTATTTCCTATTATTATGGGCAACTAAAAATGAAGTTGTTCTGAAAATTTCAGACGTCTGGTGTTCCGAGGACCTGGGCAACCCATGGTGGAGAGGATGTGCCTATTTTCGCGATTGGTCCACTGGCAACGGTCTTATTTTCCGGCAGTGTGGATCAGAGTTACATTCCCCATGCTATTTCCTACGCCGCATGTCTAGATCATCACGCTAGTCGCTGTTCCAGAGAATCCGCTTTAAACGACACGATTGTCCCAATCAGCTGTCCTTCCGCGGAACCGAATAGTGCAGCTATATCTAGTGACGTGATGAACGACCAAGCTCGCAATCCACCAACCAAATCGAATGCTGCTACTAATCGCGATCAATCGATCGTTAACACTCTTCTATCAAAAGTTTTCTTATTATTACTTCTCCTAAGGGAAAGTTAATGTTTATTGAGGACCAAAGTGATCACTCAGTGATGACACAAATCTTGTAAAAATTACTTGTTACGATAAAAAGAAATATGATGCCAGAGGCGCCCTTTTTACCAAATTTTTACTATCTCGAAAACAAATTTCTTATTTTACAATTAATCTGTTTTAATAATTACTTTTCATTCATTTTAAGTCATTTTTCTCTTGTGGAAAGCTTTGGAACTTTTTCAATATGTCTAGTTTTTATTTTTTTTTAAAGCGCGGGAAATTCCGAGCATTTTTATATTGGCAGCACTGCTAATTGGCGTTGGTAATACTGCCGATTGAGATTGGTAAGACTATCACGGATTTAATTGAGGGTGAAATTAACTGAATTAAAAATGAATATAGTTTAATTTATCGAATTAATTTTGTTGAACTGAAAACTAAAAAATTTGGCTCGGATTTCTTCTTCTCTCAAAGTTTATTCTATTGAAATCGACCTTCCACACAATTTATTTTACAGTTATCAGTTCTACTGTCTGAATCTGAGTCGTGTAAAGGAACTGTGAATCAGCAAAAATATACTGATGCAGACTTGAAGACTTTTTTCCAATTGAGTTTCGTCTCAGGCGCCCCGAGAGTGATTAAATCCCACAAAGGGAAAAAAGTACGAGGACGAAGATATACTTTGTATAAAGGAAGAATTTGTAAAAGAACTCCGCACAATTGAAGACTTTACTCGTGAGTGTATTAAACGGTGGAAAGAAAGCAATAACGAGCGAAACGAAAAAAAGACAAAGCCCAATTTTCTTTATTTTAATGTGATTGAGAAGAAAAGCCGTTTGTGAAAATGTATTTTATATAGTATTTTGTACATAAAATGTATGTGCGTTAAGTTTAAACAAGCGGTTGACTGACTTACGTTAAGTAATTAATTTAATGAACTAAAGAAGAATTCAATGGAATAATTTCCGACAGGTCCAATTTTACTTTATTTTATTTTAATTTTTATGTCCCGATTCTACATTTCTACTAATAACATCTTACATTCAAAGTAGATCTATTTTTTTATTTTCGCTTTGGAAAATGTTTTAAGAGATTTTTCCTTATTCAAAAATAATTTTTTGCGGAATTAAATAGTTTTAAAATTGTTTTACCTTTATATAGAGTTGCTTTTAAAAATATGGATCCTTTCAATAACATTGAATTCACAGCATGTATAATTTCTTCTTTTTTGTGTTTTATTCTTATTAATTAAACTTCAATGAACATCACATGATCATAAAAAAGGTTTTGCATTCCCACTGTAGGTAATAATGAAATGCTCATGTAAATGCATCCTGTATGTGAATTTCGATTTTAAAAATCGAAAAATTAAAATTTTTAACATCAATTTTAAAGCGCCTACTTTAGCTTTCTCGCAATTATATCCCAACAGAAAGTTTCATACGCGGATGAAATTATTCCGAGTTATTCGCACCCAGTTTTTTTTACAATAGATTTTTTCTTTGTTTAGCCTCTTTTTTATATAAAATACAGCCATTTAATAAGGTAAGATTTGTCTATTTGTCCGTAAGTGGATTTTTCGTAAGAGTTTAATCTAAAAATTTTGTAAATATTGCAATTATTGTCTAAAAATATTTGGATGTAACAAATTTGTAAAGAGATCATTTTAAAAATTGTTAAGAGTTAATGTTGTCAACGCAGAACGCACATTTACAATGTCAGATTAAAAATGTTTCTCTAAGAATTTCTCTGTAAAAATGACGTTTCCAGACCCAGATAGAACGGAAATTTCATTCTCTTTTCTAGGCTTCTTTCTCATTTTATTTTAGAAGAATATAAATAAATCTACTTTTAGTTTCGGAAATTGTAGTGCATTCGTGCATTTCTCTCTGTCTCGTTTCATAAGAAAGTAGCAGGAATAAATTATAGATATTTAAACTGTCAAAATTGACAATCCAAAAATTTTATCATATTCTTTTTCAACACTTTTTTTAGAGAGGATGGCTCATCCATGACCGAACTGTTTAATGTCTATAATTAAAAACTGCGCACCAACAAAATATTTTTAATAGGGAAATTTTATTGTCTCTTGCGATAAAATCATGTATTATTAATTAATATTATAAATAGTGCAAATGGCTAAATTGTTTAAAATTTCTCCTAAGTTAATATCTGTATATGATGCAAAGTATAATAATTGAATTTTTAAGCACAGAAATCACTTCAACTTCAATGCCGAAAATCCATGTGCATAAATTACTGAAATAACTTTGATAAATATTAATAATTCTGACATAATTTTGATATTTTAGGAATTTTTTTAAATCTTAGTTATTTCAGTAGTTCAAAATCAAGGGTTGCTGTAAAATATAGTAATTAGATTAAGTTACAATTTGCTCTTTGGACTGACTGTTGAATAACAAATTACTTTTGCAAATTTTTAGGCATAAAGTGATGTAAAAATTTAACAATGGCGTTAAAAAACTGTTGTTTTTTTTTTTAATGGAAAAAATTTTAATTTTAATTTGTGGAAATAACAGTCAGTCTAAATCAGTCAAATGCCTAAATCAAAACTGTGTAAAAGACACAAAAGGAGCTCACGATATACTTATGTACACATATTATAATATAATATTACTGTAAATAACGTATTCACTAATTATTATGAATGAATTTTATTACACAGTTATCTGTACTATATATTATTTCCTAAAAAGAGCGATATTTAAGAACCTACTCTTTTTGATTCATTTCTTTACCTTATCTCTTATTCCTCCAAATTTTTTTAAATACTCCTTAAAATTCCAGAATTTTAAGTCGAAAAAAATCGAAATTCAAAGGACTCTTAATCTGAAGTTATCTCTAGTCGATCCAAGTCAACCTACAATTATTTATTTATATGTATACACAGTTTCTTCTTGAAAGAAAAAGTCGAAACTTTCATAATGCCAAAATTAAATACCCCCATTGTGTTGTCTATAATCACCGACATTAAGGAATTAGTATCTGTAAGCAATGAATTATATTCCTGGATTGGCGATATCGACCACCAATCGTGGAAATTTCCAATGAAAAGTGCCAGGAACATTAACGTTCTGGAAATTCTAGAGCTTCACAAGGGATCCGCGGGAGAAATGTATATCCTACTTCTTGAGCTTGCTTACGACAGGTGCTTTACTTTATATTTTATAACTCATTTCAAGCTTTTTTTTCTACTGCACATAAATCCCGCATATAGCTTTCAATTGTGAAGGCACTAAAATTTAACAACTCAAATTCTACAGTTCCATAATTTCGTCTGAAAATTCAATTGCAGTTGATTTTTCCTTCATAATTCGAAAATAGAGGTGAAAGCTTTACAAAAATATTTGCCTCGTTTGCCCAGATTTAGCCCAGATTGTACCTTGCATTTCAAAATTAATCTCCGAGAGGAATTAATGTTAATAACTTTAACACGACTTTTAAGGAATAAATAATGTAAAAAGGGAATTTCTAATTTTCGCTCTGGAAGATCACAGGGGCGGCGCAGACAGTATGGATGCTATGGATAAATCCATAAATGGAAATTTTCATGTATGGAAATACCATACATGAAAAACTGTCTGTAAAGATAATGATTTTTGTTTCAAAGTATTAAACGAATTTATATCTAGAAATTTTGTACGAAGAAAAACATTTTCTTTCAAATAAAGAAAAAGCAAAGAAAAAAATGTCGGTCTACCCCCCCCCCCATCGTAAATCCATACATGGAAAAAATGGGCTGCGCCGGCCCTGGAAGACCAGACTTTAAATATTACAGAAAAGATTTAAAATATGCTGGGATACCAAAAGATTTCTAGAAATTTAAAGGATTTAAAGAGATTTCAAATAATTAAAAAGTTTGAGTTAACAAATTCTTTTTCAAAAACAGGATTAATTTTGTCTTGCGGCTTATTATTGAATTCATGGATATTTATCCATCAGTGGAAGATTGTTTAAAAGAAATAAAAAACGTGAAGAGACCGAAATATATGTCGATAGCTGCTGTTATGAGATTGCTTTGGAATCGATTGAAAAGATTGCCCGAGTTACTTTCCAAAAGAATGGTATGTTTCAAATTTCCTATTGTTTATAAAAATGGTTGTAAAAACTTCTCAAGGATATTTTTAAAATAGAAGTAACTTTAATCTAAAAAACACTAAATACCCAGATATGACTACATTCGGAAACCAAAGGTTTAAATCACTTTTAATCTGCAACGCCTCAATAAAATCATGTGAAATTTTATTTTAATTTATTTTCTTTTATAAAAAAGTTCACATTGCACGATTTGTACATAAAATCATAAAATCCACGGTAAATGCTTTCTGAGCTTGAATATAATGTTAATTTGAGTATCGGTCTGTTGAAATCGTGAAAGAAATATTCAATTGTTCAAGACCTCTCAAGAATTTGAAATTCCAATACTCCTTTTCATGAAATATCGTGCTTTTATTTCTGAAACATTTTTACGACCGACTGGAGAAGTCTGCAGATGCAAAAAATTTCAAATCTTGAGTCTTTCTCAACGTGGGACGAACCACTTAGCCTCTTATGCTGAGCATTTATTCGAGTGGAATGCATATCTAGGCGAAGATGAAAGGCGTGGACGAAGAATCTTTCGTGAAGAAAATTTCACGAAGTACACAGGCTGTCGGTGGTTGTTTCAAACATTGTCGGAGTTGTTCACTTGCTGCGAGCACGATTCTCGACCTGATAAAGGGAATCGAGGCGACGTTTCTAGAATACAAACTGCATTCAGCCGCAGCAGAGCAAAGGTACCATAAATTTAAGGATACATTATCCCCATTACTTTTTTCAGACAAGATTTATGCTCACGATAAATTTATTGCAATTCCAATCTTCTAGCTTTAGGAACCGTATAATCATTTACGTATATAATAAATATCCCTAATATCGTAAATAATAAACATCCTTATGTTAAAAATAGCCGTTTGCTATAAAAACTGAGTTTAAATAATAAACCTGCAAAAGTCGGAATAAAACGTTTTTTTTTTTCAAAAGAAAAGATGAGAGCTTTAAACGCATCCGCGAATTTTCAGGTCATTTCCTTAGAAAGAAATGAAAATTGTTTGCGAAGCGGCGGTGAAATATTTGTTTAAGAGAATGCAAATTCTATAAAGGAAAAACCAAAGAGTTCTCTCGAGGTATGTGTGTTGAGAGTTTTAGGAATTTTGAAGCAGAACGCATCTTCACGTAAACCTCTCATTATAATTTTTAGCACAAAGCTAAGGAAAACTGTTGCAAAGCACACTTGAGAAAGTTTTAATAGACCTTTGCTAAATATAAGCTAAATTAAAATACCGAATAGAATCCGAAGAGATTCAGGAGATACATTAAAATAAATACTAACTATATCCCACAAAATAATGTTAAATCCCTTCAAATTCCTGAAACATCCCTTTACATTTCTAATAATTTTAATTTCCTCTGCAGTTTCGGAGAATTCGATCTCGAAATCCAGGCCACGTTTTATTACGTGAAATTTGGAAAATTGTTGGGTAGCGCGAGATTCGTAAAAAGTAGTAAATCAAAGTCTGCTCGTAATCTGATGAAAATCCGTTTCAGGGAACTTAGCAAGTTTGGACTCTGGGATAAGAGCCAATGGGCTGTAATGAGCAAACTGGCGGAAGCAATAAACCAGGACGTGAGGATCATCCTCGAGCTTGTGCGAGATAGCAGGCGAATCAGTGAATCGGTGAAAAGTGATTGCGATAACACGGTGAAGAGGCTACAAGTAGATATGAAGAACAGGATTTCCGAGGTTGATATGCTGAAAGTGAAGAACGCTGAGTTCAACCAGGTGATAAAGAATCGTAAGTTTTCGTTGTTGCAAACGCTCACCAAAATTATGAAAGTACCCTCAGCATTTTCGAGCCCCTCGCAAATTTGATATTATTCAAATACGCACATATGTATTTTTAGTTAGAGCTGAGCTGGAAACAGTGCGGAATAGTAAGCTGGAAATGGCTCAAAAGAACGAAGATTTAACGACTGCTTTACAAGAAACCAGAAAACAGATTTTTGAACTCGGTTTGTGCAAAATACTGCCTCTTGAAATACCTTAAAATGTATGTTATGATATGCACAAAGTGAAAATATAAAGCGGTGCAGGTTTTATTCGTTGTAAGATTGAAATTATGAGATATAAAATGCACCAAATGATGCTTGTCGCAAGTGGCACTGCGAAATCCTTTTACGATTTTACGTAATGCTCTGTCACAGTTCATACGCAAGATATTTATTCCACTACCTCTTTAACAAACGCAAGATATAGCAGGCTTTACGACAAGAAACTAAATTGAATTATCTCTCCGTAAATTTAAACAAATTGCTATCTCGAGCTGTTTAAACCCTTAACGTGTTTCCATTTTGAAAGTAATTTATGAATTCATGGAATTATTTATTCACAGCGGACTGTAAGCGCCAAATACAAAATCAGCTAGAGGAAATGTCTTGCACTAAAATTGCTCTTCAGACGAGACTGGAGACCCTTCAGACAGATTTGGATCTTGCACAAGAAAAATGTATCGAAATAGATGAATTGCGAAGCTCTGTAAGTTAATGAATGATGAATGAAGTCAATGAATGATTTGTTCTGCCAAAGAATTAATTATGTTATATTATACTAAAAGGTATGTCTCGCAGAATGTAATTAAAGGATTTAATGAATAGTACATTTCTTTCGTAGATAAAAACCGAATTTGAATGTAAGATCGAAAAACTGGAAGCAGAACTGGCGACAAACTCCTTGGCTAAGAGGAATAATCAGAATTGCAGATGCACAGCAAGCGTCGAAAAGTTGACAAAAACCAATTCCAACAGTTATTCTCCCGAGAATTCGGCCATAAAACCCGAGGATAACCCGGAGGCTGACATGACACAGCAGTTCAATGCGAATCAACGGAAAATCAAAGAACTCATGCGCCAGAATGAAAGACTATCAAAAACACTTGAACGACTTCGGGAACATCGGCTTCGAGGAATCGTGAAAACTGAATCGGCATTTATAAAGTAAAGAATGCGAGAAAAAATTTATTGAAAATTCTAGCTACTTGAATTCACTTATTTCACTTGAGAACTTGAATAAATAAGTAAATTCCTTAAAATGATTTTAAATCTCCTAAAATATATATATCTATATATAAATAACAAAATTTAAAAAAAAAATTTTTTGTGCGTGGAGGTGCACTAAAAATTTCCAAGTACGGAAGTAGTATAGTCCAGAGTGTGGTCAGACATGACAGGAACAGGAGTGAAAGGCAATGTAAAACCGCCGAGATAAGGGGAGCAGTAGTATAGGTCAATATATGGGGAGCCTGGTGGGGTTTTCAGTAGTATAGGTCGGGTTATGGTCAGGCATGCTGGGAAAAGTAGTACAGGTCAGTGTAAAGCCAACATTATGGATTCAGTAGTAAAGGTCAACATATTCTCACTCTGAAGGAAATTCAGTAGTATAGATCAATTTATACTCAACCATATGATGATTTTATTATAATTACCGACCAGCTGAAAATAAGTTATAGAATTTATTTGATTAAAAACTCTTTCGAGATATATCAGATTAATCTACGAATTTCTATCTCTACTGAGTATAAATAAAAAAATTTCCATTTTCTGTGCGTACATTCCATTAAATCAGAAAACTGCCTGTTGCGTCCCAATTTTAGCCGCAAGGCTTTCAACTACAAATACTGAAATGTTTTCCGAATAAAGCGGAAAAGTAATTTCCAATCATCAATAGAAAATAGCTTATTCAGGGATACTAAACTCAAAAAAGTAGGAAATGGTAACATATGTAATTTTATTCCTCGGATTTTCGTCGCTGAACGCGCTCGTTCTGATTAGACGCGCGACATTATTGATGACTCTATATTTGAGCGGGAAAATAGATACATAATTTAGTAAATCTTCGCTATCCAGTAAGATGGTAACCAATAGTTAGATAAGAATAGTATTAATATTAAGAGAGCAGTAATCGTGTGCAGTAGAAATAATATTTCTACCGCATGTAACAACGTCGTGTACACTTTTATACTGGCTTGGTTTAAAATATATTTTCCTTCTACCTTCACGTAATATATAATATGTATATATTTACAATAATTTATCCCGTACACGGTTTTGTCGTAGTTGTAAGGTAAAACTTCGAACCTAATTTATAATTTAACAATAATATATGCCACTCAATCTTGATCCTGAGGGGAATCCGGGTGCTTAGATTCCACACTAAAATGTAAAGGTCTTTTCCAGCATACGACGAATCCTTAAGTGTGCGCAGCTGCGTATCACGCGCACCCATCCAGCATTATTAAAGTAAATATCACTATATGTGGAGATTATCAAATCACTTTTTTGTGACTTTAAAACGTTCTTGTTACCATTTTTCGTCATCCTTACCTCCCTCGTCTCCGAGACCTTTTTCGTCGTCAAGGGTATAATGAGATTCATGAAGAAAGAAGAGAATTAACGGATAGGATGAAAAAACATGTTACTGGATTATTTAATCATATTTTATCCTATTTTGATCATTTTTCAATCAGTAGCTAGTGTACTCTCCGAATTTCATTAGTTTCCAAAGGCCAAAAATAATTGTAAACTCGTGAATTTCGGGTGTCAATCCAACGGTCTTGAAAAATGATCAGAGAAATCAGGAATCGGCACTTATACTGAAACTCCGTTAAATCCGTTAATTCTTAAGAAAGATTCTGAAAGAGTGACTGGAAAAATAAATGAAAAGTTGGTAAAAATCTTTTTCAAAATCAAGAATACAAGGGCGACGGACATGGTTGGTCGACTAGGGCCTAAAGTTAGAATTATATAAAAGTGGAAAAAGCGTGTCTTGTCTGTTAACTGAATAGAGCTAAGCAAAAGTTGAAATTGAGATAAATTATGATAAAAAAAATGAGAATGTAAAAATAGAGAGTGCAATCGAGATCTGTATAGCAGTGACTGCCATATTATTACACCGGTTATCGTGTTGCTGCAGTTATCTGAAGCTGTAGCTATCATTCTATGCGAGTTATCTTCCTTGCGAGCCTGAAGCTTTTGAGAGTGTACGATAATTGGTATGGATTGCGTGTTGGCTTTACCACTTGTCGACCACCACCTCGTTCACTGTAACACAATACACAATTGACTCGATAAAACCTCTCAGAATGATTCAAGGGTTTTTCAAAACAAGAACTAATTTTACTAATTAGATCTCGCCTTCGGGAAAGAACCATCAAGATCTCTGTTGAAAAAATAATCCTGCGACCAAAATTCAATTTTATCTAGACCATGATACACAGTATATAATCAATTAAACTTATTACAATACAATGTGATACATTTTTTAAGATATTGATATATTAAGAATACGAAACTCAATTTTCTTACTCTGGACAAAATGAAAGATTAAGAAAGAAGTGAAGAAGGTTAAAAGAGATTTTGTTCAGAGTATTTCACATGTTTTTTACAAACTATGAATTCCCTACATGTTCAAAGGCCCGAATTGAATTTCTTCAACAAATATTATCTAGGTAGCGTCTTTTACATTTGTTTTTCCCTCGTTAGTTTCTTCGTGCACTTATTTCTATTGAAATAGTATCTGAGATGAACAGTTCCGTCACCCTCGGCTCTTTCTTGGTCCTTGATCAACGAGAGTCCTTGTATCATCACTTGATGAATCCCTGTGATATTTATTTGGGGAGAAAGAGAGAGAAAGAGAGGAATGGGATGAAGGAGGTCTTCAGGATGTTCATTTCTTCATATTTTCAGCTTTCCAAACATAGAAAGTGTCTCCATTTGCTGAAACCAAATGTGGAGAAGATAGCATTAAACTAAGCTTAATATTATAAGCTTAGTATTATCAGCTTAACATCATAAGCTTAATATCTCTTTTGATGTTGTTCATCCACGTTTTCTCTTTCTCTCTTTGCCTCTTGGCACAACTCGTGGGAAGTTGTCAGTCTGGAAGAATCGTCATTGACGATAAATGAGGATGGTATTGAGGGATTGGTTTTCGCAAATTGATTCCAACCAGTCTGCCGCGGAGATGCGAGTTTTGATGACGATATGTTATCTCCTGTGGTTGCAGGTGTCGAATCCTCAGCTTGGGTCTTACTTTGTCGGCGTGACGGGTGGTGCCACTGTGAACATATGGTCAACTGGGTTATCTCAACTGGCCTATTTACCATTTCTTCTTTTGGCACTAAGCGGAAAGCTGATGAAATCTCTGCGTGAAATCGGGTATTTGCTCAGACTGTGTCGGCTCGTTAGTCGCATAGCGTGTCAGTGGGAATCGTAAGCTCGCCACCCTTTCATTCTTTTCGTGAATCACGTGATTCACAATTCAAGCGGATCTGGGAAAATGCTCGAGAATTCGAATTGCTGCCAAGCTGGGATGTTCTGAACCTTCTCGTCAGAATGGTGTAAAGAAAAATAGCGGAAGCAGGAAATGTGATGAAAGAATATTCGGAAAATTCCAATTAGTTCATGAGTAAATATAGTACTAAATAAATATGGTACTAAGTAAATACAGTATTAATTAAATATAGTAATAAGTAAATATAGTTATTAGAAAATGCTGGTTCAAATAAGAGGAAATATTTAATTTATCGAGTCCCTTTAAATCTTGAGCTATCGATATTTAAAGCTTTTTCAGAGTCCAATTGATAAATTGATCCGTACCTAAATGTAATAGAGCATTAATAATTTTTGAGAAAGAGCTTTGAAATGAATTGCCGCAATGAATTGAACCTATTCTAATTAATCTTCTTAAATTCCATTAATGCTCCTATTCATTTCCATTGGAACTCCCGTAACTTCTAAAGAAAAACTTCGACTCCATTCACATAAAGATTATTAAACGGGCTCGCTTTATGACCTATATGACAATTCAGTAAAGCAGTATTACTATTTTAATTAATATAACTGCTTATTATTGTTTCAACCAATTTACTAGCATTGCGTTTAATTATTATTATTTAGTAAAGCTAGTAATAATTCATTACTAATTTATCATTATTATGGCAAACCCTAAAGCTATACAATTTTCTCAATTTAAATTATCAAAAAACGTTTAAACTTAAGAATATATTATTATAGTTTAAATAATTTGATTTAAAGATTTTATATCATTATTATATAATATTATTATTACGAGACCTGTAAGAATTCCTCTTTTAAATGACTATGGAAAATGGAATGTCTGCGGTGCAAAAATATATAAAACTAAAGAAGCTCTTGTTTGAAATGTTTTTCATAAAAGCCTGTGTGCAACTTATACTATACATTGACGTATTTGCAGCGCGAATGAAAGGCGTCTTAGTAAATATATATACTCTACCTTCGAAATCCAAAGTTACGAACCCCAAATCATCCTTTATACTTGGACTAAGTGGACTAAGAGATCAGCAGGCAGGAATTATAGTAAAGAAAAACGTAAAGCTACGATCGGGGTCAATTTTTGGATAATTTTGCCATTCGGGATTTCCATGTAACTATATATTTAACATTTATGCAATTTATTGCAGAGATATAAAACTAATTCTAAAAAAAACTGAAAAGCTTCCTTTGTTTGAAATTATAAACAATAAAAAATTGTTTCAAGTGTCTATTTAAATTTCCTTTTTTGAACGGAAATAGTAAAAAGCACACTTATTTCATAAATTGTCATCTCTGATCATGCACAATCAAAACAATAAGATTTCAGAAGAAACATAGAACCATTTACTAACATCAATAATGGAACACCTGATATGAAATAAATTAAATTTAAGATGGCAAAAAATTTCTCTTTTATGTGACCCCTGATCCGTAAATTAGCTGCGCACGCATTACGATATAAACTTCGTGATCCTTTATAAACGAAGTTGAATTAAAACTGTTAAAATAATTCTGGTTATTCGATAATTCCATACTTAAATAATCGAAATGTCGAGGATAAAATTGAGCGCACGAAAGCAGAAGGGATAAAATCCAGCACAAATAAAATTGGAGGCATGTTATGTCAGAACTGTATTCAAGTTCAATTTCAGCAGGTAAAGATGGTTGTTTAAAATAGCAACGAACTTATTAGTAGGCAGATCATTGACTAAAAACAGGCATTAGTAACACATCTTTTATTATAACAAGTAGGCAATGCACTAGAGGAATCATCCTTATACTTTCACTTCACTTGTTATAATATTTCCAGTCAATCCTGGCTTTCCATGATGTACATTAGAGATAAATAAGACGATAAATAAACAAATCGTTGCTAGCGTAAGATTCGTGCAGCCTCGCTGGTACATCAACGAATCGACAGTATACATACAAATATGTATATATACACATACAGATCGCATCTTCTCTGACACGATTAGTCGAAAAGGCTGAATTCATCTAATTATACTTATTTACCCGCGATTTTCTCTACAAAAGTTCATTCCAATTTTCGTTTAATAGCCAGAGCTTCAAAAATTTCATCTCCAATGTAATTTGCACATAATTGCGGGATACGCGAGTACACTTAATCTGATTGCACAAAACTCTCTCCAGTGGAGGTTTAAGGCTGTTAAATCCAAATTCTAGTCTCAAAACTCAGTTTCTTAATTTTACCTAAAAAATATTATAATTAGATCTTTTAGCTCATTTTATTTAAAAAATGAATATCGCCACAGAGCGGGAAAAGAGCTTATAATATTTCTTAAGTAAAATGAAAAAATGGAATTCTGAGACTGCACTTGGGTCCAATACCTTAACTCTAAATTAATGGTACTACTATCATTACTTATATTAATTTCGTCTTGAGTCTAGTTTCAACGACCTTGACGAGACTCAAGACTCTTGGTCTTTGCTCTAATTCAACCTCGAGAATAGTAAATCGGTTTGAACAATCTCAACAGTTAACACTAACATTGAATTGCCTATTAAAAGCCGATTCGACTGTATCTCGTAATCAAAGATGTGCGCTCTGCATACAAAATTACAATATTAAATCGGGTACTAACGATCCCGTTGAGAGGTAAAGGGTCGTTGAATTAATTCATTTAGATTCGACATCGGGCTCACGCGGATCGTAAAGCCGCGATGATATTTTGATGACGTTACAAGAAATTACATGTACCGTTGCACTCGGCAAAGGTTTTCGTAATCATATTTAATATATAATGTTGTATAGATACTTCTTGGACTCAACGACGCATAAAGTATCGGCTTTCGACTAAACACGTTTTAGAACTATCACTTGAACCCACATCATTCCACATCACTACAAACAACCAGTTCATGCCAGGGTAGTGTTCCTTCTACTTTCAAAGAGATTAATTGAGCACAGTAGAATAAGAGATTTCTCTTCTAATAACTCGCTGACTCTCGCAAAATGTAAGCTCTCTGCAATTCTCGAGTTTCGGTTCTAAAATCATTTACAAAACTCGTAATTACTCGAGCAATCTTAAACCCCTGCCTCGAACAACCAGATTCTTGATGTACAATGTTTCCTACAATCTAAGACACTCTTCAGAAAATATCGCGAATAATTTCGTAACTCTAGCATGCACTAAAAATTTTGCAAACTTTGTTCATGGATTAAAGCCCTTAATTCAAAAATTGTAAAAATCACAATTGTATTCAGTACTGCTACCGGCTTGACTAGGCAGCCCTAAAATTACGTTCCGCAGAAAAACTTCTCACAAATTGGACCAAAGAAAAGTTTCGTAATAAGTTTTATTCAAAGCTGCTAAAAATACTTGATCTAGAACAATCGGATGTCCAAGGCAGATATTAAAGATTCATCTGAGAGAGCCTTGGTGTTGTAATAATAAGATACTCTGAATTTTCAAACCTATTGGTAAAAAAAAGCCACTCTGAGAAAAATTCTAACAAGAAAGGGGGTATTGTAATTTCAGCTATTAAGTTTAGTTTTGCCCGTACCAAAGTATCACGCCTTAACTATTAATTAACTAACGCAATTCTATCCTATATCGTATTCACTGAAATTATAACTTCATTCTCGCAGAGGTGATCATCATTTCAGAGATTTATTAGCCCGTATTTTCACCTCGTGTTTAGCTCCACGAGAAATTAATGATAATTTTAAATCATCAAGTAAAGAAATATTTTTTTATTCAATTCAGAAATTTACTTCATAAATTCAATTTGGAAACTCAATCCGAATGGAGAATATGAATCTTAATGAGTCGCATGTTACGAATGTATCTGTTGTGGCCAACCCACGCCTCAAACCCCGTCGTCAGTCTTGTTGCATTTACTGAGGCTCAAAATTAGTTCACGCATCTTTGGAAGTTCAGAGCGAATTTACATGCTTGAATTGTATTACATTTTCGGTATTAGCAAGTCTCTAAAATGTCTCGCGTAAACTACAATCCTATTACTCTCAACCTTTCAAGATGAATTTTCAATGGAGGACAAGCCACGATAGTGAATTCGATTTAATTTTTAATTTTATGTGGAATTTCAATTGCCTATTCCCAATTTTCGTTAGCCAAGAAACTCTTCGGACCTAGTTCTAAAAAAGCATTTGAGAATCAATCTGTAATGGAATGTACTACCTTCTCGTGTTCGCAAATGGTAATTTAGAATCCAAAGAATTTAAAAGTGTTCTAAAGTCTCACTCGCATCTTTTCCATTCCAAATAAGCACTTTCATCCAGAAATAAATCATTCACTAGCTGCGTAACTGAAGAGAATAATCTAGAGAATATACCCTGTATTCACTACCTCTTTTTCCAAAGATTGAGTCATTTTAATTTCCATTGGATGAATCCTTCAAAATTCAGGACTTCGGAGGTCTAGAAAAGGTTCCTTGATCCCCTTTTTAATTAAAAACAGAACTTCGAGTTAAACTCCAAAGCTCTGAGTGTAAGAAAGAAACCAACCTCCCAGATTAGTAATAAACTGAAAATTGATATTCCATACTAAATAGCTACAATAATCGGATACATTTATCACACAAACATATCAAAAGAAATGATTATTAAAAGATATAATACAAGTTGAGTACATCAACTGTGCAATGTACTATTTTAAATGATTGTATTTAAGAGAGACGGTCAATTTTGATGATCCCCTGAGGAAGAGACGCGATCGAAAGGTACACTCATGCGTTTACGATTCTCGAAGAATAATTTATCTGTTAGCTTGAAACTAGATCGGAAGCAAGAGGTGCGTTATTATTGAGAGATGAGAGTTGAGCATGCGAAAAGATTTGTAGGAAGGAAGACATGCAGGTTATTAGGTGCGAGGTACACTAATCCATAATCGTTTAGCTCCAGTGTGTCGAGTGTATCAAAGTTTAGCAAAGGTTGGAGAAATATAAGCGTCGAAGAAAGCAGTGAAATTATTGATTTTATAGCTATTATTAATTCTGAAGCAGATCATTGTTAAGCAGACAGTTTCTAAGCAAAAAATTTGTTAGCAGAAAATTTTATAGCAGAAAATTTGGTAGTAGATAATTTGATAGCAGAGTACTTGATAGTAGATAACTTGATAATAGATAAGCGAGTTTCTCGATAAAACTCCCATTGTCCTTCCCACTAGCGATTTCACCGAAATAAAGACAAATTCAGCACGGCGAATAAATGAACGTCTCAACAACTTCATAATATATGTACATCATTGTTATCGCTACTTTGTTATGTACAATTAAATATTTATAGAAAACTCCTTCTTATTGGCTAGAAGAATCGTATGTATAAATAGATGCTTCGAGTCGTTCCCACTAATTACATACAATCTAGCGTAACACGCGTTACTTCTTCGAGAATCGATATTATACGGTAAGTACAAACAAAATTAGATTATAGATTCGTAACATCTGACTACACTTAAATATATCAATTCCAACTGATGCAAAGGAGCATGCAGCTGGGAACATTAATAATTAATGTAGATATAAGACACGATCACCGTACGAAATTTGAAATTTGTCTGAGAATTGGTGGATGGAACATGCAAATAGTCAGTGTGTACTAGGACTACGCGTTTTGTCGTTTAATTAATTTATTTTTATTAATCAAGATCTAAAGTAGTCTCCATCTCCAATTGAAAGGACAAAGCGCGCGAATCGAGTGAAAACGCGAAATCGTGCAGAGGATGAACAATGAACATCGTAAGGTTTACCAGTTTACCTTGACCAAGTGGGTTAACAAAAGAGCGGCCTAGATTGGAGCAAAGCGTAAAAAACGGTGCGGCATGAACGGCTGCAGTTAGCATCCGTGGTTATTGTCTAAACCGAATAGTGTTAATAATGCTTAAAAGGCACTCATATAAAAGAATGTAACATCTATCATTCCTGCTTATTACGGTGGGCGGGTTCTCGAAACGCTCGGAGTCACTGGAGTCGATAAAAATCGAATATCGATTGTCGGGTCGACGTCGGTCGGGGTACGATGACGATGTGATGGATGGCCTGCATGGTAGGCCTTAAACGGCACGATGTGATCTATTTGCACTGACGAACACCATGCGTAACGGTCAAATCGGTTAAAATCTCAGACTTAGACACACTTCGTTAATAATTCATCTTAGGCTTTTTCCTTTGACCGCAAGTCAAAGGAGAATTTTAGTTAAATGCAACTGCAAGTCCAAGACGAATGCCGTTCCGTAGGAAAAGCATCCTTCGTTAAACTAGTATTAGATTTAATTTCGTGAATGATCTAGATGGGGCAAATAATTAACAGTCCAAAGAACACAGCCCACATCAGAACGATCCAATGTACGGTGTAAATTGGATTCTCACCGTCTGTGATCTTTCTGGCAACGAATTTAAGAGTTTCGTCGAGAAGTACTACTGGAATGGAGAACTTCATTACAGTTACCCATTCTTCCAAAGTCAATGGCGTCACTTGGAACACGGACTGTAACAAACAACCAAATATTTTTAATTAACAAATTACTAATCCTAAACGAACAAAAATTTATTGAAGATGTTGGATTCCAGTTCTAATCTCAAAATTCAATTTTGAGTTTGAACCCAACGTTAACATTTTAACAACTTGAAACTACCTTATTCTACCTCTTTTTACAAAATCAAAAAATGAAGCCAGTCACAAATTACAAAAGGTTTAAGCGTGAATAAAGGCGCTGAAGTAAAGAATCGTTTATACTTACCGATAGAACGTCAACGTAGAGAATGACGAAGTGGAGTGTGAATGAAAGGGCCATCGAAGCGATGAGCCACATGTTCGACCATGGGGGCATCGTTATGAGAGACTGGTTCTCAGACAAGCTGCAAGTCATTAGATTTAGGATTAATATTGTAAAATACTACCACTACCTCGTAGTTGGATATTTTTCCAGAAAACCCCTAATAATAAAATAAGAATAGTGATATAAAGACGCATTACCTGTTCATGGCGTTCAACATTTCAATAGTAACGAGAACGGAAAGAGCCATGGTCATGGGATGAGGGTCGCTGAAGACTTTACAATCAAGACCTTTGAATTCTTCGCCACCGCCTATGCATGCTAAATGATGAGTCTGTAAAGCAGGACAAAGAATACAACATTTATCAAATTTTAAACTTTTTGAAACATCAACCTTTGCGTAGGCAATGAATGATAGTGATAATTTTTAATACCAGTTGATAGTAGTTCATTTGAGGTCCGTACGGACTGTACAAGAACCACCAGGCAGCAGATCCAACGGTAGCAGCGCCGACATATCCACCGATAGCCAAATAACGGAAGAACAACCAGCCAGAAATGAGAGATTCATCAGCTTTTCGGGGAGGCTGAAAGTGAGACAATGATTTATAAAATTTTTAATTTTTTATTTACTTATTCTGTACTTTAAATACTAATAAGTTTCGAAAGCCTACCTTGCTCATGATGTCGAGATCAGGAGGGTTGAAACCGAGAGCAGTAGCTGGAAGACCGTCAGTGACGAGATTGACCCACAAGAGCTGAACGGGAATCAAAGCTTCGGGAAGACCAAGAGCAGCAGTCAAGAAAATACTGTGAAAGAGATTTTAAAATTTTGTAAAACAATCGAAGATTTCAACTGAAGAACTGCTTTAATTTATATATATGAGTAAAATTTACCTGACGACTTCACCAATGTTGGAAGAGATAAGATAACGGATAAATTGTTTCATGTTGTTGTAAATGGCACGGCCCTCTTCAACAGCAGCAACGATGGATGAGAAGTTGTCATCGGCCAACACCATCTCAGAAGCTGACTTGGCGACGGCAGTTCCAGAACCCATAGCGATACCAATCTCAGCCTTTTTCAAGGCAGGAGCATCATTCACACCATCTCCAGTCTAGAAATATAAGGTTGTAGTGAAATGATCTTGATCTGAAATTAAATTCTGAGTGTCGTAACAGTTAATAAATATTAAAATTCTTACCATAGCAGAGATTTCATTCATGCTTTGCAAGAATTCAACGATCTTGGATTTATGAGAAGGCTCTACTCGAGAGAAGAGTCGCGCCCGGCCGCAAGCAGCTTTCTGTTCACTGAGTGGCAAGTCATCGAATTCACGTCCAGAGTATGATTTTCCAGTTGTATCTTCATCCTCACCAAAGACACCAATACGTCTGCAGATAGCTTCAGCGGTGGCCTTGTTGTCACCAGTGATGACAATGACACGAATTCCAGCAGCACGACATCTGACAATGGAGTCGAAGACTTCCTTACGGGGTGGATCCAACATACCAACGACTCCGACGAAAGTCAGGTCCTTCTCATAAGTATAGAATTTTGTAGAATCTCCCAAGTCCATATCTTCGGGCTTCATGGGATGATCAGCTGTTGCGAGAGCAAGACACCGAAGCGTGTCACGTCCAGTACCGTATTGGCGAGTGAGATCAAGAATTTTGTTCTTAAGACTCGTGGTAAGAGGGAACTTCTGTGATCCAACACGAGCATGTGTGCACCTTTCCAAAACACCTTCGGGTGCTCCCTTGACAAAGAGTTTGGGTCCAGTTCCAAGTTTGGTGGTTTTGAGTGGTACACAGTAAGATGACATGGATTTACGATCGCGAGAGAACTCAAGGGTGAACTCCTTCTTCCACTTGGTCTCCATGTCTTGTCTAACAACAATAGCGGCTGTACGACGATCAAGACCAGTCTTAGGCACACCATAAGGGTTGATTTTCTCAGCCAAAACAATCAGTGCGGTCTCAGTAGCCTCTCCAACTTTCTCGAAAGCCTGTTTAAATTCATTGAAATCAATAGCAGAGTCGTTACACATGATGCAGATTGTGCCTAATTCGTGCAAGGTCTCGAAGTCCTGGCCCTTTACTTTCTGTCCCTTCAAGAAGGTTTCGCCGATTGGCTCGTAGGTGGATCCAGTGATCTCAAATTCGTGGAAGCTGCTGTCGTTACCTTCAATTCTCTCAAAGACAAACATTCGACTAACAGACATTTGGTTGGTGGTTAGAGTTCCAGTCTTGTCAGAGCAAATGACCGAGGTACAACCAAGGGTCTCTACAGAGGGCAGAGATCTTACAATAGCATTCTTCTTAGCCATACGCCTCGTTCCCAAAGCCAGACAAGTCGTGATGACAGCCGGTAAACCTTCTGGAATGGCGGCGACAGCTAGAGCAACGGCAATTTTGAAGTAGTAGATGGCACCCTTGATCCAAGAACCACCGTGAGCGGGATCATTGAAGTGACCAATGTTGATGGCCCAGACAGCCACACAGATTACAGAGATAACCTTAGACAATTGTTCACCAAACTCGTCCAACTTTTGTTGCAATGGTGTCTTGATTTCTTCCGTTTCCGACATCTCGGTACGGATTTTACCAATGGCGGTGTTCAATCCAGTTCCAATAACGATTCCTCGTGCTTTTCCAGCAGCTACATTAGTACCAGAGAAGAGAATGTTTTTCTTGTCCTAGAAAATGAGAAAAAATCGGATTATAATCTGTTTTTTTTTTTTTAAAGTTGGAATGAACATTTTGAAATGACACTGACCTGATTGACAGCACGTGGATCTGGAATTGGATCTGTGTGCTTGATAACAGAGACGGACTCACCAGTCAGGATAGACTGATCGATTCTGAGGGTGGTCGAGTAGATTTTCGTAAGTCTGATATCAGCTGGGATTTTGTCACCGACCGAAATCTCGACGATGTCGCCAGGAACGATTTCCTTGGCGCGGATCCTTTGGACTCCAGATTTGTCACCCCTTACGACTTTACCCATTTCGGGTTCATATTCTTTAAGCGCTTCAATCGCCGATTCTGCATTGCGTTCTTGCCATACACCGACGACGGCATTGGCGATAAGAATGAGCAGAATAACGAAGGGTTCGACGAACGCCGTGAATGCATCGTCGTGCTCTTCAAATAAAGCTAATACCTGAACAAATTAAAAATATGGTATGAGTAAAAAGTATTGTAAAGAGCGAAAAAATTAGGTATACAATTTATGATAATACTTACGAAAGAAATAATAGCAGCTAATAGAAGAATCTTAACTAGAAGGTCATCGAATTGTTCCAAGACGAGTTGCCAGATGGATTTACCTGAAAATATGAAACAAATGATTTTAGCATTCCACAGATCTACCTGCGTCAGGCATAAATTATTACATTTACATTCAACAAAGACAAAAAATACAAAATGCTGATTAAATTATCTCCTCTTCAAAGAGTCTGCGTGATCAGTCCAAGAGTTCGTCAGTTTTATTGTTTAAAGTTCTTTGATAGAAAGTTTCGAAATTTACAAAGAGTCCTCTCGCGGACTTGTAGAATAAAGCGATGGAAAATTAAAAAAAGAAACTGCGTCACGAGCAGTGCAGCACAGTATCCGCCTTTAAGAGCATGCTCGAATAAGTACTTGATATTGACGAGCTCTCTATTAATAATAAACATACAGAATCTTTGGACTTCAGTGTCACTGGCCAAACCTTGGCACAAGAAATAGTATTTCAAGAAACTGGTATAGTTCTTTTGCCCTCTTCAATTATCTAATTGTTCGAAATTTGCAAAGATGTTTCTAAACGCTGAAACCTATTTTTAATACTATTACACTCAGCACATAATGCGATTAGCCAAATGAAACTGCTGACATTGAAATATTGATGTGATTGGACGGCTTTCAGAAATGTTGAAACTTTGAGAAAATTAATAGTCAGAAATGATTCAGTTCTGTAATTTGGACTAATGAAGAATCTTCCAAAGTTGGCTACCAAAGTTGGCTACCAAAGTTGGCTTCCAAAGTTGGCTTCCAAAATCCAGAATCTTTTGAAACTCTAAAAATTGAAAGCCTCAGATTCGAAACCTCTAGTGGAAAAAAATGTATAAAAAAATGTTGACAGCATTTGTAGAAACAAAAACGGAATGCATTGTCAGCATAACGAAAGGAGTGAAACTCTAGACGGCAGGAGGTCTGACGACCTTGATGGCAAGTGCCTTCAACTATCAGCGATTGACGTCAGATCGTTAGTCTACGCTTGCCGATTTCATTAATTGCGATTTAGTGTTTTGCAGACACTAGAAATCTAAGACAAGATTAAACTTTTATCAGAGAAAGTTAATCAACACGTGAAGCAACTCGATTCGACCACGTGTCTTTGCTATCTGGAAGCAGCTCACAATACCAGGATTATTAACTGCGACAGTCTCGTAATGTTCTTACTCATGAGCGGAAACTCCGGCTCTCGACCCTGAATTGAAAATCATCTAAAAAAAGATAAAAGAAGCGTTTAGTTTAAGTCTAGTTAGGGATAAATAGAATAAGGAAAACTAGAATTGAGACTAATAATTTTCATAATTAGATTCGATTGCCTTCAACAAGAAAGCAATTAAAAAATTCTTTGCAGTTAAAAGTTTCTTTGTGGTTAAAAGTATAATTTATAGATAATTCAATTTTGTTTATTACATAATCTTTTATTTCAGGTTATTCCACGGTTTTAATCTTTCGATTGATTCGATAACAAAAAACCTGATTCGCGATTAAAAAACGAAAACAATACTTAATCAATTTTATGAGTAAAGAACCAAATTGTAAACTTCCGGTTTTCACCACTAAAATATTTACTAAGGTAATAAATTCGATATTATTCAAATATGTGTACTGCAATTTCTTCATTTTGACAAATATTAACAAAGCTTTTGCTAATATTTGTCCACTTTTTTATGAGGCCATTGACTCCGGACATGAATCAGTCGAGATTTCAGTGATAAATTAAATCAAAAGCTGAGATAAATATCTGACGAAAAATAAAAAGCCAACCAACTTAATGTAAATTAAATGTAATTTTCCGCTTGTAGAAACACGTTTTTTTTTTAAACAACAAAAAAATCAGAGAAATTTTAATTTTATGTAATACTTGGGATAATTGACAAATAAGTATATGAAATACATAGGTAAATCCGAGGGTAAATCCGAAATACACTCATCAATCCAAGCGAATAAACTGCATAGCTAAAGGTTGACCTAGTTCGATAACGATGCGTCCCATGACATTTATAAACTTCTTTTCCCTCGACAGCGACGAGAGAACTTAATAAACGCAGTAAAGCGTCACCTGTCTATTTTGCCTTGACAATCAGACGATTTCATTTTTCATTTTTTAAACTATTTATAATTTCTGAAGCCCCATACATTTTAATAAAGTCAAACTACACAAACATGATTGTTGATTGTTTCAAAATAAAACTCTTGAAAATAAAATTGGGTGGTGATATTGATTCTGTTTATCAAATGTTCTAAACTTCGTGTTGAAATACAGCTAATAAGTTTTCGAAATGCAGTTTCAAATGTGATACAAATTGATCATAAATACGTCGCCGCAAATTATTTTGGAATAAATGGCATCTTGACGTAAATCCAAACAGCTGCCGAGAAACTTGGCACACTGCTGCATCATGAGATCCTTATCTCGTTACGTCATCAATTTCATGTTTATCGTTGTCAAGAAAATGTTGCTAGTTACTTTAGAACAAGACAGGCGTCGTATCGAGCAAAGATCGATTCTAGCAAAGTATAATAGGTAAAGAAAAAAAGTCTTCTAAAATTCAGTCAATCCATCAAAACCTATAATTTAGAAAAAAAGTAACTCTCCTCTGGTAGAGAAAAAATTGTTTTGTTCAAGATGCTAAATATGCTAGAAATGTGAGAATAAAGAAATTTAATTAATTTTGTGAGGCAGTATAAAATTGAGTATCTGTCAAAAGTCAGACAACCAGTTCAACTACTAAACGAAATTAGATTTCGATTTTTAAGGCCTTTAAATCAATATTTCTAAATGTGTTGTTCTTTGATATTTGCAAATTTTTAAATTCCGAATTTTGGAAGCCATCCAAAATTCGAGACGTTTAACTTTAGAAACGAAAAGTTTTTGTAGCTTTGAAAGACGATTCGAAATTTTTTAAATAGAATAATAAAAAAAAAAACTTACTGGGATGGCTCAAATAATTCAAGCTAAAAAAAACCAACACCTTTTCATACGGTGAGAATGTAATAATTGTCTGGTTGCTCGTAAACTTTTGAGATTGTATTTAAAATTGATATTTCTAAAATTTATTTCTCATAAATTTGAAAAATAATCCCTTATATTCAATTTCACGTTTTCTGCCATATTTTCTGCTCTAGACTCACGTTCTGAACCCATTTCCTCATGATTTTCGATTTATTGAAATACCTTACATTTCCGCCAGTTACTCATATCTAATTCGATCTGCATTCAATTCTAAGTTGAATAGTTTGATGGAAGTTTCAAATTATCGAAAAGTCAATTCCCTCTTCTTACTTTTTCTACTCTTCGATTAAACTACGACACTCTGATTTTAATCCATCAGCCCACATGCTAGATGTTGGAAACAAGTATGTATAATTAAAGAGTACAAGAACATCGTAAAATAAACTGGAACGCGAGATGAAAAATAGAACAATAGAATTATAAAACAAAAGAAAATAATTCGTAAAATCGGCTAAATTAAACTCTAGTCTAGTTCATTATGTGACCTTGGCATTGTCTCTCTCTTGTTAATAATTTTCGAACCAGAAATTTAATTAATAATATAATAAAAATAAAGCAGACAAATGTTATATAATTTTGCAATAGTGACGTCACTGAAATAATAGCTGAATTTTCTAGAAACGTTATCCTTGTTCCTGATAAGTCAATGTTCACTACTTAATAATTACATTGAGGAAAAGTTTCATATTGTATTTCCAACTTCAAAAATAAAGTTATCGATTATTAGGAATCAACTATTTTAATGATTTAAATTCTACAAAAATATACTTCAAGAAGATAATAGGGATTATAAAAGAGGGAAGCCTTTATCTTAACTTTGAGAAACTTAAGAAGTCCGACAACTGTCAAATAATAACTATAACTTTTAAGAAATATTTAAAAAATAAGTAAAGATACCTAAGATACCAGTTTCTTAAAAATACATTTTACCTTATTCAAATTTTTATCCAAGAAAATCTTACCTTCCTCAGCTGGCAATTCTGTAACAAAGAAAAAGGAAAAGATATTAATAAAAATGTTTTTATTATGTGAGAGATAATAAACTCTTTCTGATACAGAAATACAGTTGATTCACAGTACTTATTTCACTTATTTATTTCACTTGTCTTAGCATCCCAGGTTTCTAAATTCACTATCTTAATATTTCTATCTCGAAATACAAATATTGCGAATCGGAATTATTTTTAGTTTTGTCCTCAGTCTCCAAGTAAAATTGAGAAAATGCTCAACACGAGGTGTTTAATAATTTTTCAGTTGAGAATTTATGCTTGCATCGATCGCAACTACTTACACTAATGCTTATACACATTATTCCAAAAAAGTATTACAAATCATATTTTCAAAGGTGAGAAACTCAAACATTTTTCAAAGATGAATTTTGTTTAAATAGCATTTTTAGACTTTAGTATAAAAAGTTTATCAGTATAAAGTTTCTATCAAAAAAAGAATTATGTATGCAAAAAAAAAAAAAAAAACTTTTAAACTCTTTTTTACATCTTTCGAACAATATTTCTGGATAAAATAGAATTGGGAAAAATGATTTCTTTTATTTGAACGCTCAAAGTTTCTGGCACATCCAAAATTAGAAAACACAAAATTTACAGTGACTTTGTCTGAGTCTCGGGAACTGGAAATTGTTCATACGATGCTGAGATATACTCTGGAGTGCATAAAGAGTAAAAGAGGTGTTAAGCCAGCGAGAAAAGTTGCAAGTACATAGGAAGGCCGAGTTTTCACTTGGAAGTGACATGACACGGCTCGAATTTATCACGCGACAACGAGCTGTGCGACGCAAGGACAAACTCGAAGCTGATGCATATGTTAACATTTTTTGTATAATATGAAAAATCGTGAAAAACTGTAAAAACAGGCCAAAATGAAATGCTCTTTAATATTCCCGGTTACTGCCCGATTTATTCCTAGCTGCAAATGTTTAATCGTTCCCAATAATAAATATTTTTCATCAAAACTGGGCCATTTACCTCCTTTATCTGGAGACGAAGATAAAGAAAGAAAGAATAAAGAAAAATAAAGACACGGAAAAAATTATCTATCACACTTTCCTTGACTTATTACAAACGTAAAGTTGACGAAACTAAATTTTACAATTAGATACAAACTTTGAATGACAATATTAGTAGACAGCTCATCTACACACCGGGAAAACCGGATATTGACATAATAATAAAGTTTAATAAAGCAAGAGTTAAGAGTTTCTTATTTTAGACCCTAGCATTAAAAATTCCGTATTTAAATACATTGATTTTAAAAGTTTTTCACGCTTTTAATGTAATGGTTTGATACGAAACTTTTAAATCAAATAAAACACGTGGCTTTTTAAAATAGCTGAGAAAACCACGTAAAAAATTCGTAGGTGGTCGTTTATTGAAGTCAGAAGTATAAGCGTTAAATAATCGTTACTGATGGTGAAGACGATAAATAAAATCTGAGCTAAAGCTTGAATGTCTCAACAGAGCTTTTTCATCAAACGCCTACATTCTTCACAAGCGGAAAAACAGTGCTACAATAATATAATCCATTCGTAATTTAAATAATTAAAACTAATGAATATGATGAAAATTTGAGTTTCTTATCAAGTAGACTTTGCAAGTTCAATCTGCGTGCTTTTTATCCATGTGAACTCTATAAACATGATGAGTATTTGAGTAACTCGAGGAAAAGTGCATCAGAAATTTCAAGGAAGCGAGAATATTGATAACAACCGCAACGAGACTACTGTTCTCGATTAAAGAAGTATCGTCCTTCATATCGCAGTTGTATAAACAAAATCTTGTGCAAATTTTAGTAATCAGTCCAAATATTTGGGTAACCGTGTCTCCTCGTTTGATTTAAGATCAGCTTCACGAGATCGCTAATGTACCACAAACTCAGTTTACTTAATCTCAATCTTCTGCTTGTCGAAGATTCATTGACTCAGTTTTATAATCGGAAAACTTTTCCAAAAATATGTACCTAGTATTTTCTGAAATAATTCAAAAACATTGAAGGTGATCAAGCCTTTTTGTTGAAACTCGTTAAAAGTTTAAATGAAAAGTCTTTAAACAATAATCGCCTGGTTATAAAGATAAAAAAGTAACAAATCTTTAATGACCATTACGTAAAAATCTCCAACATCTTTAACTACTGAATCATCGTTTTTTCTGCCAAATTCTATTCTGAGCCGTCTTCAAGTTTTCTCAAGTCTATAGAGAAATCTCATAATACAGACAAAATAAGATAGGAAAAGCTTAGAAGTTCCATTAAGAAATTCTTTTTTTCTGAGCACTCAACTAAAGAAAATCCCAGGTATTTGTAAAGGAGTCATGATCATTAATTAATAAATTGTATTTTTTAAATATAATACGATATATAGACGGAATAACGTTTATTCAAAATCGATATTGTTACCTTGTAAAAATGTTAATAGTTTAATATGATATAATGCAGTATTTGAAATAAGGATTTAAAAGCTATAATAAATAGTAATGACTATTTTCAATGTATACAAATTACTCGTAATGTGATATGTGTTTCAACTGCGAATCATAGTCATTGATCATTAATTTACTATCTTGCGAAACGAGTCTTTTAAGTGGCCCTGATGAATTATGTTAAGGTTTATCGCAAACAGTCGCTCTGATATTAAAAACAAAAAATATTGCCAGACTTCAAACTGTACATATTTTTAAAAATAATATTAAAGAATATCTCTACAGAGCGAATTTTAAAGCTGGCACTTAAGATTTTTGTTCTGAGAAAACTGAAAAAAAAATTAGTGAATTATAATTAGATAAAGTTGTTTATCTAGCAATTAATCTCGTTTCGATCATCACTTGCTAATTTAGATTTCAGGCCTAACGTTTGTAATAAATCTCTCTTTCCTGAATAATTGAAAGATCTTCTTTCATTTACTACATTCATGTGTCTAAGTTATTACAGCATAAGCAACTGTAGTAACGCATGTGGTTTATTACGGTTGTGGTTTATACAGCATATGTCATCATTAATAATGAATCACCTAAGGGACGGTGTATCTGACGTGGTTGTTTGTACTTGAGGTTACTGTCCACGTCAGGTGTTCGTACTTCCGGAAAATCCCATTGGAATTAATTAATTTTCGAACCACCTTGTCCATTCCACAACGAAACCTACATATTATACAAAACAAGTCACACTGCATCTACAAAAATTCATCGTTTAAAATTTTTAATTACTCAACAATTAAGAGTTCTTCAATTTTTAAAATTTACAATTGCCAATGCTTTTGAAACTAAATTGTATAAATTAAATTGAAACTCAGGTCAATGTTCTACAGTTATTTAAATATAATCTCTCAATCCCCATATTTAAAAAATTGATCTATTTAAAAAAAAACCTTTGATGAAATAAATCCCTGACTTATTTAAAATGACTTCAAGCTTCAACGTAATAGTTCGTTCAACTTCGGAAGCTTGCGGTTACAGAAGTCTGACGTAAATAGATAATGAGAAAGAGCATCAACCAGAAAGTAAACTTTTATACAAGAGATATTAATACGGGATCTATCACGATTTTCAGTGCTTCCAATCTGAGCGTGTTTGATCCAAGTTGTAATCTCAATATTCCGTTTCTCGATTTTACTCAACAAATATTAGATATAGATATTTTTTCGTTCTAAATCGGTACAATGTATTGTAATATTTATATAAAGTAATATTTGATAAGTAGAATGAAGAGATCGAATTTTGAAATTTCGTTTTTCTATTTCTGACGACCTTGAAAACTAATTCAATTAAACTTTCATCAATCGTGAGTAATTCATCACAGGAATTCTAATTATTATGACCCAGTTTCTCGAGAGTTTGTATGTATATCAAATGAAAAAAAAACCTATTCTCACTTTCTGACTCGGGTACTCGAGGTAACGAGTCCTTCCAACTAGTCAAAAGCGCTCGCCACTTAAATGGAGAACAAAAGAATGCATAAGTAGGTATTTCCTTCCATTTTCATCACTATGTACTCTCTTATTATTCTCCAAATGGAATTGGTTTAAAGCGTGCTAATCCTTTTTGAAAAACACTAATTTCTAAATATGTACAGTGTACACTAATTTCTAGCCCGTAATTTATTATTTTTATTTAAAAACCTCTATGTATAAGCTAATCAGGGTTGCTAAAGTCTGGTTACAAAATTCCATGACTTTTTAATGAAGCTTAATTTTAACCCATTCTATATGTAAATGCATTTAACTTTAATCAGTTCACGAATTTCTTTCTAAATTCTAATCAACTCACAGGTGAAGCTTCACTCAAAAGGAAGGTCAATGCCCTCATTTATAGCTCCCGTTCTTTTTTCTAGAAATGTATTCAGTGATAACGGCAAAGCCATCGATGCCAAGTAGAAATCCCACAACTAGTCAGCCTTTTCAGATTTCATATTTGAATACAATTTTTGTACAAGAATTGATTTTTTGAATTTTTTCTTGCAGCCAAAGAAATATTTTATCCAAGCACATTTCAGAAATATTTTGTGACTTCAGAGGCTCGACAATATCTTCCCGAACAGACGATATTGTTATCAATTTTAATACAATATTTAGGAAAGACGGTTGTAAAAACAGAGTTTCGATAAGAGAAGACTTTGTTAATTTAAAACGTATTTAATCTTTAAACGAACTTGCGAGTCTCGAGTTAAAAAACTGTTTAGCCTGATTCCCTCAATCGTAACTACTATAATAATTGCAATTCCGTGATGTCAAAGAAGTTATTGGAGTCGCTGTTTAATTAGATTATCAGCGACTTTTCGAACTCCGCGATCCTCGCATTTACACGCACGATGAACTGTAATAATAAAGTGTCGGCAACTCAACACGCGATTGCTGGACGAAAAATCTGGTAGCTCGGCAATATGACGTCTTTTACCGTTTCACGTCATCAGCGACTATTGCGCTTGTATAATGGGATACCTGTGACTCGACAATCGAGAGATTTGCCTTCGCATTTCTTTCCCTACTAATTTTATTAAAAAGAAAAAAATTTTATTCAATAAACTCGAAAATTCCAAACTGAAGAAATACAGGCCTCACAATCTTTATGGGAAAAAATAGGATAAATCAGTTTTACAAGTACCGGAAATAATCCCAAAATATATCCCAAAAATAGGATTCTTGAATTCAAAATTTGTTACACAAGAGAAGCACGTGGTGCGTTCGAAATCGAACTGGATAGTAACTCATAAAAGTTCTTTTAAAATGAATCTGTTTTTAGTTCATTTCCTTCTTACAAATTCATATACACTGAAGATTTTCCAGAAACTCTCAAAAAAAAAATAATAGCGTTGTTAGCGGCTTTACTTAAAAATAACTATGAAATTTGTGCTTCAAGTACACGGTTTATAAAAATAAACTCGCATAAATTGTACGTGTCGAGCTTCTGAGCGAGACAATAAATACTCTTTTGCGAACACAGGATTAGATTTAGAATATATCGTTTTTCATTAATAATTGACCACTGGCGAATTTCTAAATTATGTAATGAAAAAGTCTCAAGGTCGTAGTTTCGAGGATGTAGTCTTTTTACCCCCGTTAAAAAATCTCTATAAGAGATCTATGTTTACAATATGACGACGAGTAACAAAGCGAATAATTTGCTCGTGCAGGAAAATGCTTCAGGGACTTTTCCAACAACATTTTCAAGGAGTGAAGGTATTACACTACGGGTTAAGCATAATGGAAAGCGTCTATTAATAAGAGCGTTACCAGTAGTCAGCCCTACAATGCACGAGCAGAATCCTTTTATTAGAATCTGCACGAGTGTGCTCGTTGTTGCATCAAGTTAGTGAAGCTTTTTGACTGACGACGCTCGATAATTATCTTCATTTTTCATCTATAATATTATTATTAAAACAATATTATGTCAGTAAGAAAGCAAAGAAAAAATAAATAATTAAAAAGACGAAAAGCTAATTTTACCTTCAGTTTTTTATGCAAACTACCTTTTTATTTTAAAAGCTATATAGGTAGTAAAAAGAAATTAAAAGTCCTTAAAATTGAACTTTAATCAGTTTAAGAATTAAAAAATTCCAGTTATTTTTTCAGTTTCATGACTTTTCTGGGTTTTTCAAAACTTTTTCAAAATTCAATGACTTTTCCAGGTCTTCTAAGGTCTTGTAATAACCTTGTCATCGCAAAACGCGCCGACTCAGAAATTTTTCACTACAAATAGGCGTAAAATGTCAAACCAAAATATCCGACATGTGTAAATTCGGTCCAGAAAGCACGTTAGAAGACGATGTGATGTGCTCGCGTTTTAAGGTGCTTCTCACACAGGAATAGATATTCGTCTTGGCCCGGATTTGAGTTCTTACGAAAATACAAATTTCACTAGTCTAAGATGCCAAAAGCATTAAAATTTAAAATTATAGCCAGTAGAAAATTATTTTTAAAATTAAGAGGCAAAATTTTTACTTCAGTGTGATCGATAAAAAATGTTTTTTTGCATCAAGCATTATTCAAAGAACATTTTTGTACTATGTTATCGCCTGTCATACTTGACACGTGCCTATTGGTGCCACTTGCCAGCGTGAAATTCTTTGGATACTTGCTAAATTAGCAACACTTTGAGCCTTAAGGAAAAATAAACGAAAATCTTCAGCGATAGACGTCAGAAGAACATATCAAAGTTGTCATCATCCTTGAAAATGTTTTAAAGATAGAAAGCAAAAGTTTTTACTAAGTTCTAACTTTAGTCTCATCATCTTTAAAATTGAAAATATTGCAGACTCTATTTAAATAAGCGAAATTATATTTTGTTCAGAAATAATGAAAAATATATTTGCAAAGTTAAAAAAATTTCTCTTTTGCAAGGAGTGCGCCGTATCTTTAGACGTGCAAATACATCAAGGTAAGATCTGGAAGGCACTTCTCTAATCTCCGGCGCATCCGGCATTAGCTGGAGCACACGCTGGCAAATAAAGCAAAAATAGAAGACTCAAGTCGCTTTAGGATCTAAATGACTTTCCTTTTCCGGTTTTATTAGTGCCCCAAAATAGTTTTAAGAGTCCCAAGTGGATAAAAAGTGCAGCGAAACTTGTGTAGAATTGTTTGAGGGAAACTTTCTTTCTAAATTCTGAAGAAAAATATCACCCGCGAAAATATTATCATTTAATCCTTTTCATTCACAAAAATATACTTGTTAAATTGTCTGTTTGTGAAGACTCTGGGAATGTTTGCTTATTTAGTCGTTTTATGGCCAATAGTAGATAAGGCTAAGTAGTCGGAAGGTTGCACGATGGCTGGTTGGATAAAGGCAGCACCAAATGTGTGCGCTAGTCTGATAAATTGAGCCACATAAGCGCAGAGACCGAGCACGTGGATTCCTTTGAATTGCTTAATACATTTGCTTTTGCATCTACAAGTACGGAAGATAATACAGTTCAGCGCATCAGCATCGAGTTCAGTCATGCTTAATCCTTGCGAATAAACCCACTTCAAGATTTGATCATCTCTAGTTAGATTTACCTCATTGTTGACTCTTAACATGATAATCTTACATAAAAAAGAAACAACACGGGTTTTATACGACTTAAAACGTCAAAAAGTGCATTACTTTTTGGTTTATAAACAGATGCTTCATGAGTAATGGTATTTTTAGAAATAACAGTACTTTATCTTCCTGAAACTTGTTCTAAAGATCCAGAATTAATTATTTTATATGCGTGTATAATCGGCCTACGTTATTTAGTGCTGTGAATCAACAGTATTGCAGGATATAAAATTGAAAATATAAGATAAAATGAAACACCAAAACTTACCGTTGAGACCATATTTTTCTTGATTTCTTTTCACCTGGTCCGGAGACAACCCTTTCTCAGCATCAACGTTGAAATAATTCACCACCTCGTCCACACTTTTACAGTGGGCGTCCTCCATGATTAATTATCTTTTACTTTGTGACCAGTCTTATTAATGGTTATTTTCGTTCATTCACCCAAACAATTTCTGAAAAAAGGTAAAAAAAAGAAACATTGATTACTTTACAATTCGCTCTAACCCAATAATAAATAATTTACTTTTTCTGGAGTATTAATTTATATCTACTAGTGTATTAATTAAATAACTTTGGGTCCTTTTCCGTTTTTTGATGAATAGATTAAAATAGATTATATAGTTGTGGTTTTTTATATATAAAAAAATGTTATGAGTTTTTTCGGGGGCAACATATTAAAAATTATAACGAATTTCTATTGCAGTGGTTTTAAGGAGAATAAAAAAAAATCGACACAATCAGCTGACTCACAAGACCCTTGGCAACAAAATTAAATGGATTCAAGAAAAAACGTGTCCAAAAAAAAGCAAATGGAGCGACCCCCGGAGGCCCCGGAGAGCCATTGAACTTGGCATTTCGGTAGGTTAGGGAGTGAAGTAAACAGGCAAAGTAGGGAAATACATCTCCCATAAAGATAAGTTTAATTCCACGCCACGAACGAAAGATATATACAGTTCTATTTACGAACCTAACCTTACTCTCCGTACTTCTATACTCCAATTGTCCCTCGCTTTCAAACTCGCAAAGTAAACAAAACAAAAAAGTTGGACGAACGTGATTCTTAAAACCTTCTTCTATCAGAATATTTACAAAAAGGAGAAAACTCCAAGCTATTCAATCGATGACTATAGCGTCAGCTGTTTTATCAACTGACATGCTTATGACGTGATCTAATCAAAAGTAAAAATTTCCAGGCGATAAAATCATTAAGGCGGAAGTATAAAAAAAAATTCACGAAACTATATTTCCGGCTCTAAATAAACAGCTGTGAGATATAACGGGTTTTAAATAAGTTTCGCGAGTCTTTTGGAGTTACACAAGTTTTTGGAGTATCGCACGTGACAAGAAAAACAATACTCACCCTGATCGTGTAACGTTTTACAACGTGATCAAAAATGAACCTGGATTCTTGAATTTCAAACTATTTACGTTATGCAGACTAGTCTTGAATTTAATCCAGTCTAGTCAAGTGCTCGCAAATGCGTTAATTGTCTTTACTTTGCTATCCTGTGACACATGAGAGCACAAGAGGAAGAGAGTCGTTCACTCACACTCACCACAAAATTATTTTTATTATCAAACTAAGCACGTTTTTGAGATCATCACAAGTTGCCGGTATCACGAAAATCCGAGACACACGTCATTTTTACGAGCGACGCAAACACAAGCCCGCATTCTCACGCAACTAAACCTCCCTTTCCTTCCAGAAAACTGACACGACCACAATCAAAAGACAAGAGCACACGACGATCAGCAAATCATTGCATTCCCCCAGCGGGCCCCTGCTGAGAATTGGTTCGCGCACGTGCACCGCCTCGCGGAACAGAGATGTACTGACTGCAGCGCCCTCAGATAGATATTTTTTTATTTTTCGGTTTTTTATTATGAAGAACTTTGTATATTCAACTTTTTAGGGACCAAACGAAAGCTTTTCAATTGAGGTTTCTTGTTTTGTTCACTTTTTTGGGAGAAAGTTTAGGTGTGAGAAGTAACGAGAAGTTCAAAATTCGAATTTCCGGCGTTGGCGGGAAATATTTAAATAAGCGCCTGCGGCTTTGCGAGAAAGAAGCATGTGGAGCTATGTGATTGGTGAAGAAGGGGAAGCGCGCGCCGATATTTTAGAGCTTCTGCTAAGCTATTTCCTTGGCGCGTATTTTAAGACACTTCAAAGGATATTACCGTCTGTTGTATGCGTGTGATTATATAACGGCTGGACGGAGAGAGAGAAATGGGGTTTATTGAAGACTGCGTTACTGTTACTGGAATCAATGACCGGAGAAAAGAATTAAAGCAGATCTTGTCTACAAAATTGTAAAGCTCTAAATTTTGTAATTTTGCCTGATTCTTCACTCTCTTCAATTTAAGGGCTTAAAATTGAAATTAGTCTATATTGAAGGCTTTGATTTGAAACTTTAAATTATGATTCTGAAAGCGTCAGATAAAGAAATTTTAATTAAGCTTGCTGGACTCAAGTTTTATTCAAATTCATTTTTCATTCATTCTAGTCTCTTCATTTTACTGGACAAATATTGTCACAGATGTTTTTGAAAATAAAAATGTGGCTGAATAGCGAAGAAATCGAGTTTTAAAGTTAGAACTTGGATCCAACATCTTTCACAGACAGCGTTTAAATTAATAAATTTTAATTTAATACTTCATTATTATTATTATTATTATTATTATTATTATTATTAATCTTCGTATTCATTAACTAATTAATTCAATAGTTTGTAAAGTATCACACTTTAAAGAAATATGTGATTAATTTGTTGATAATACAAGTTATCAGTTTAAGAATATTAAATTTTTCAACAATCTTAGCATTTTTAAACTTTTAAGAATTTTAAAAACATACTTATTTAAAAAGGAAGAAAAGTTAAACGATTTTAAAAATGGTTGTAAATTGTAATAAATTGTAACACTGTAATTTTGAGTTTAAGTTTATTAAATTTTAAACTTTTTAATTTTTACTGTTAGAAGCTTAGAATTCAAAAGAATTTTGATTGAAATCTTTAATTTATAGTCTAATTTAAAAACTTAAAATGAAACATTTTTCAGGTTTAAAAGTGTGAAACGGGAAATGACAAAATTAATTAGATCTTTAATATGAACTCTGAAATATCGTCATATATTTTAAAACTTGATTGTCACTAAAAACACGGCCTTAAACTAAATCAAACTTAAACACACACAAAGTGAAATTTCATATTTCCCTAATGAAAAAAAATTGCAGAGAAATAAAAATTCAAACCTCGAATTTCGTGCAGCAATCGGGGGCGCTGAGATCGCGAGGGCGATAAATACGAAATCCTGAACCATGGGAACTAAAAAAAAGGCGAAAAAACGGGAAAAAGCGACAACCAGTCCACCCCGCAACTGGACGGTGTCGATACACAAACTGGCGAATTTGGAACCGGTCCGGATCTTCTTCTTGC
Organism: Synergus itoensis; assembly: GCA_904066005.1. Lineage (NCBI taxonomy): Eukaryota > Metazoa > Arthropoda > Insecta > Hymenoptera > Cynipidae > Synergus > Synergus itoensis. The sequence continues at coordinate 16,298 of CAJFCP010000125.1, read as the reverse complement.
TGCCCACGAGGACTCAACTCACTAAACGCCCGGGACGCGACTAGTGCAGCCAAATCGCGCGTGCCCGAGCGAACGCTTTTAGCACATCTCGAGACGACTTCCTAATTATTTTGGCAGAACTCTAGTCGTGCTCGCCACACTGCCAACTCGATCTCAGGGACTCGATCACAATCACCACGATTCGCAAAATTTCCCTCCGGTTCAGCTCGTGAGAAAATCGCTCCTTATTATAATAGCTCGCATCCCAAACCAATCCCAGAAACTCCTGCAAATAACTTCTAAATTTAAATCCAACTTCACTTGACCTGCGGCAGATCCATCATTATAAAAATCTTCATATTAAATGAAGATTTTCTTCTATTTCAGAATTACCTATGTGTTTTAATATTTTTATCATCATCGTTACATTGGTAACAATATTACCGTCCTTGGCAATTTAAAAATTCTTCAATTACGAACTTTAGAAGCTCATCGAGTCGCGAGATTTATAAATTATAACTTATACATAGATAACTATAGATTTGCAATTTTTGCTGCAAATCAGTTTCTGCAAAAATGATGTTTTTCGTCCATTGGCATGTTTTTCGTAATACACACATCGACATTGTTTAGTTACACTGCTGCTGGAGCTGACACGCCATTTTTTGTAATTTTGTGTTGCATTATATCTTTTTGCATTCCTGGCACTCTTTTGAAAATTTACGCGGACGTTGCGCCTCCCACACTGTGTGAGGTGCTCTGCCAAATTACGTCATTGTCAAACACAGAGAGCCTATATTGCATTCGCGTCATAATTTTATAATAAGTTATAAAGCGATCTACAACAACGCCAACAAAGAGTGGAGATTAGAGATCAATATTTAGAATTAAAAAAGCATGTAGTTTATAGTTATTCTTCAATGATTATCTGCAATTATGGATTAATGTATTAATCATTAAAAATTCTTTATAAAAAGTATAAATACTGCTTTTACTCTAAAGAGTGTGAAAGAAAATCGACGAAAACGGTTGCTCGTAAAATTGAGAATGTGGTGCGATACAAGCGCGTCACCCAAGACTCGTGAAAGAAGAAATATGGTTTTGAAGAAAGGTGGCATCACAAAAACTTCAGTGTGTCATAAATTACCTCTTTAATCATGCACCCTCGGTGCAACGAAGACTGTGTACTAAAACTACCCTTTGTCTGTCATCTTGTTAATTTCTCTATTTTTTTAAATTTTAAATGCAAGAAATACTGTTAATTCAATGCAGCAACTGTATCGGTTAATACTTAAAACTTTGGTAAATCTTCTGTTATAATTGAGAAATTGAAGACAATTTTGGAATGAAACTGACACAAGAGTTTAGAGATTATTTATAATTTTAAAAACAATGAGAATTTTAGAGAATTGTAAATTAAGAAATAAAGCTTTATTTCAAATAAAAAGTTTATGTATTTATCATTAACAAGAAGAAACCAAATTAGAAATTGTCTTTAAGGATTTAAAAAAATTAATTCAGAGAATGAAATTGAAAATCTTTCTGTCAAAAGATCTAAACAAATATAATATTATGTGCATGGACATGATTAAAGTTTATATGTAGAAAACAGTCTCCTTTGGGTTTCAATTTTAGTTTTGATGTATTTATTTTTAAATTTTTGTATTTTTTGTATGTTTAGATCTTCAAGAAAGGTAAAAATTACAGGAAGATACTTTGATAGGCTTTAGCTAGGTTTACGTTTTAAGTTATCGCGGCTAAGATTTCCAAAATCACTAGTATTATAACTATTTATGTTTTCCGAAACATTTTATATATACATACAGATTTCCATATTTTTAAACCTAAGCAATTATTATTTCATTGTTATTGTCATCTTTATTGTTAACTCTTTTGTATCCACTAGAAAATAAAGCTCAATATCTCTGACATAAAAAAACAGAATTTGTTTTTCAACTTAATTATCTCGAAATTCGTCGCAGAGTGTCTGAATACTGATTTTGGAAATCTACTGCAGTTTGAAATAGAAATATAGTTTAAAGTGTGAATTTCTTATCCTTCATCCCCTCACAAATTGGCGTAAATCCCTTTGCACTTAATCCTCGTTGCACCGAGTATTATCTCCATAATCCGCGCCGATCATTTAATTTCTTCGTCGATTTTCACATCACTGTTTTCGTGTTTCATTTCACGATTTATCTTTTCATCCGACAGTCCAATTTTTCACTATTTCCATTCACTGAAAATCACGTTGCTTCACTCTGGACTTACCAAATATTTTTAAACAATCACCAGTACCCGGAGTCCGTTCACCACTCTCGAGAACAATATATGATTAATATAATTAGTAATTAAAAGAAAATCAACGAATCACACTTGTACGAGGCCCCAAATTCGAATTACTGTGTGACCATTTTTATGCGTGCGTCGTGCGTGGGTAAACAATAAAAAAATAATCGTACAAACGCCGCAACGCCTGCGCTGCTAAACGAAACGGGGCGGCGGGCATTCTCGAAATTTGCTTAAATAGTCGTCGCCGTCGCTCCCTGACGGCAAGACATCGAACGAGGAAAAGTCTGGATCAGAGCCAGTGATCCCGGCTGTTTCGGCTGCACTGTTTTCTCACAACCTTCAAAAAAGAAAGGAAAAGCGCTTCGCAAAATTTTCCCGGTTCATGACCGAGAAACCTGTGACATGCCCCTGAATAAAATTCCACATTTAAACCATGACTTTGCATTCTTAAGAATCTACAATCAAACCTATGACTTGCCCCTATTTAAAATCCTACTTTCAACCCCCTTTACCGCCTTCTATGCAGAAAATCCTACATTTAGTATTGGCTGGACATTTCAGACGATTTTTTTACATTTATTGGAATAATAACAAAAAAAAAGTTTCCACTCTTCCCAAAATTATTATTTATTTACTAGGAGCAATTTTAGAGAATTTAGAGGAATTTCAAGAGATTTTATAAGATTTCAAGAGATTTCAAGAAATTTTAATGAACGTCAAGGAATTTATATATATGTAATATAATATAGGTTTATTTTAAGACATTTACAGAAAATTTAAAAGTTTTTAAAGAATTTCAAGTAATTTTAAGGGATTTTAAGGCATTTCAGGTTCTTGAATTCTTTTGAAATCCATTGAAATTCCTTACAATCACTTATCACTAAAATCTCTTGATATCCCTTGAAATTCCTTAAAGTCACTTAAAATCTGATGAAATCCTTTAAGATAAAATAAACTCGGAGTTGAATAATACACTTAGGGCATTAACATCCATTGTTTATGTTCGTGAAGAACAGTTTTTATTACCGAAGAAGCGCCATCCAACATCACTGACACTCTAACGATAAACACACTTGCGACAAAATGTGCTGGATTTACATCTTTTCTTCTATGAACTCAGCAGAATTTTCAGAACGCCAAACATCTATCTTTCGCAATTGAGAACGAACACGTGCACACGCACGTGAATTCTCCCAATGCCTCTGACAACATTATTTATGGGCATTTTATTATTTGATTTATTTCTGAAAAATGAAAATATGTAAAATAAAAAAAGGGCCGTTAACACCTAGAATCGTTTCGCTCACGATATTCGATAATAAAACTTGATTAATTGATTCATTATTCATTAAATCCTATTTCTTAGTTATACGGATATCCCTGCGGAATTATTTTCTCTGAAAAAAAGCATTAATATTGTTCTTTTGAAGGACAAAATATATACGATCCTTTCCGCTGATTTTCAGTCACTTCAAAAGCTTGTATTAAATTCAAAAACAAGTCGGGAACGTTCATTGCCCGTATTTCATTTTGCCAAGTCTACCAATTTGGTATCCTACATTCTATTCCTAGTAATGACTTTTTTTTCTTTATATTTTAATATTAGTATCAAGTACACGCATTAGACATATACTTAGACATATATTCTTGGGAAACGATTAAAATTATGTTGCCATAAAACTTTTACTCTATCAGTACGTTCATTACGTCCCACAAAAATAGACATCGGTATTTCACCACTCATTTCGACTCATGCAGTTCAAAACGTGGAAGTAGTATTTTTAGTCGAACTCATGAGTTGTTCTTATGTAAAACTCGCGCTGGATATTGATGTATAAAATATTATTAGTTTCACTCTGGAGCATGTTTCACACTTCTTTTAACGTCCGCTTGTCTTATTAAAAAGCAAAATAGACACGTTTCTCTCTAAATCTGCATTAAAAAGTGTTAATGATTATAAATGATTACAAATGCTTACTAAAGCAGTTGGTTCACGAAAATTGTGCCATAAAACATGAAAATTAATTGAAGAATACATAGATTACATCTGTAATATTGTAGAAAAAATTATCTTAAAAATGTTCTCACAATCAGATTTTTTTCTTTATCTTTCAGCGACGCAGGATAGTCAACTTTTGCTGCCAGGCAACGTTCGCCCCACAAGTGTATAACTATAAGTACAAAGGCCGCCTGTTCTAATTTCGTATTATCTTCCCCGCCGACTAAAAATATTTAGGGACACGATTTAGGTATATCGTCGAGTTTCGCGAGTATTTGTTAAAGAGTGAGAGTAATCGACTCTTCGAATCTTAAATCTATGCATGTAAATCAACAATATATAAGTCTGCAACGAATAGAGACACGATTTCTAGACATCTTGGCAAGCTACATTAAAATGCGGATGTAATTCCCGCCTGGTACTCTTCAAGGACTTGTCCTTAACTGTCCTCAACTTCGCTACCTTTCTTTCAGATTTTTTAGTTCCTTTGCAAAATATGCTTTTCAATCTTTAAATATCAATATCTTATCAGTATAAATCAGTCTTTTTATTCTTGAATCCAACTTTAATTTTATTTATAGCTTTCAGTTAATGAATCCATTACAATTTTAATTTTCAGTAGTAAAGGTCGGCTTTGGTCAGACATAATATAAAGGTAAAAGAATTTGATATGGAATTGTAGCTAATTCACATCTACGATTTATTTGATAGTTTTCAAACTCTATATATTTTCATTCTAATCTAATTGACTGACGAAATGGGGTCCGTGACACCTATTAGTAACATCCACAGATTTATTGTCATGTAATCTGACATGTGAAAAATATGCACGCTTGAACGTAAAATATATATAACTCAAAGAAATGCTCTCGAATAACCCCTTCGGTATTCGCTTGGTTTATTTGCATTAGTATAACTATAAGTATTTTACGTCATACAGTAGCACGTCTTATTTCGTCGAGAAGAGAATATAAGTCTGCAGAAAGAACTTTCCTATAACTATTAAGCATTATACAATTTATTTTATTTTAGAATCTTTTCATAAAAATGAAACTAATTATTTTATATTGCTAACTATTTTATTATGCATCATCAAATTTCGTAAAAATTTACCGCATAATTTTCAGCAGATTTCAACAGAATGATGATAAAAAAAATTGTACTTTATGGATTTATAAATAAGTATAATAAATATACATAAAAAATTGGCTCTCGTGTGAAAAATGAAAACTGAACTTTGTCAGGAAACGTTGATGTGTTTGCAGCGTAGAGAATTGTTCAGCGAGAGAGAAAGAGAGCCGGGTTGTACGCCAATTTTTTGGACGTCATTGAAGTCCTGGGATATCTTATTTTTTGACCAGGAAATCATCACGGCTATTTGCGACGTAAGAGAGAAAGGTAGAGACTAAGATATTAACAATAAGGTTCGATCAAGAGTAATGTTAATTGGACAAGAGCCAATCGCGAACACGTGTCGGCATTTAGTAGATACATACTTTTATACGTTCTGATAAAAAATATTAATTGAATCACCTCCAATCTATTTACAGAAATATCTAATCATTAATTTTTTTAAACTGCGGAAAGCGATAAAAAGAGTTTATATATTCTATCCAAAAAAAATAACAAAAATAAATACGATATAATTCATTCAAGATATGCGATTTGTATTTTGGCCAACATAACGAAATAAATCAAATGTCGGGTTATCGTACTATTGACACGTATGACGCATTTTGTGTCAGATGCATAAAAGAATAATAAAAATTATGTAATAGCTTGGCCATAAATTTGTTTTTAATCCCTTTAAGAGGGAAAAAAATATACATGTGTTTTATTGTGTATAAAATCATCGGATTTGCCTAGACTTACAGGCGAATGATTTAATGATCTAATGATCTAAATTGGAAAATATTTTGTTTCTCGCGCGATTTAATTATGATCTTTTAATTCTGACTCTCATAATAAGTATAATCTGGTATAATGTGTGAATTGATGTATTGCACAGACTGCAGTACACAACTTAGACAACATTTATTCTCTTGCACGAGCGTCCTTCATGCTTACTGGGTAGATTTCGCGCTTCTTATTAAGATTTGTGACGATTTAAGTTCCGTACGGGACACTTGCCAGACGTTTTGATCCCGGTATAAACTCGCGATGTCCGGAGCCTGAGATCTCAACGCTTTAATGTCTTCCGGGTGATCATTTTCGGAATTTTCACATTTACCTTAAATGTAAGATGAAGTCTTCTTGGACTGAATCCAGAGACTTGAGAACTAGGAATTTCTGACATTAGATCAAAATCAATGCATTTCAGATATTTTAGATTATTTTAGATTATCAGGTAATTGATCAAGTTGGAAAAGAATTGAAGGGCTACCAAAATTAGCTTAGAACCAATCCAATCGTATCGTTCAGTGTGTAATTAGCATCTTTCGCACCGACAGATTCTATTCTGTTCTAGCTACTCTCGTCTCGATCTTCTTATGCCAATTATCAGCAGATGTCGGACTATATTTGGAAGGTTGAGACATGATTACTTCACTGGCCCACTTGGCCGTTGATTGGACCCACGTATTTTTAGTCAGGTCGCTACATCGGTCTGCTAAGACCAACTCCATCGTGAATTACCACAGCCGCGTAGGTAATCAAGATACAAATTACCTGGCCGTCCTATTTATATTCAGCTCAATGTTACTCGTCCAGGATCTCACATAGAGCCTCTCGGAATTGCTCCAACCCGGTAATTCACTGCACGCGTTGATCCACCACGTGCCGAGGACATTGAACAAACTTTCATAAAAATGCCTCAATTCCTGCTGGAAAATGAAAAGCACATATATATTTATTTTAGCATAGGCGTCATCAATGGTTGTAAATCTTTCGATAGTAATTTATGACCAGCTGTACGTAAATAGATGATCTCTTTTCAATCTTCAAGATCGATATGAAAAGAAATTGTTTCCAATTTTTCAATCAATCTTATCAATTTTTTAAATCATTTTTTATGTTTTTTCGAATCTTTGAAATCCTATCGATCAAAATCCCTTGAAACTTTCTGAAATCCCACATGAATCATCAGAATTCCTCAATTATCTTTCCCTTTCCATTTTTATCTTTCTCTGAAAACCTTATTCTAAAAACTCGATTTCTTCATTTTACTCAACAAATATTAAAATTGGAATTTCTTCCCTGTGTTGCATTAATCAATTTTTAACTAGAATTATGCACACAGAGCGAGAAAATATCTAATTCAAATATTTAAGTAAAATGAAAATATTGAATTTTGAAGTCAGATTTTGAATTCTTCGTTTTATGCAAAAAGTATAGAAACTAAATATTTTTTCGCTCTGTACGCAGTCTTATACTTGAAAAAAGATTAGTGCTACAGAGCAAAAAAATATTTATCTTTAATTTTCGTTGAGTAAAATGGAGAATAGAATTTTGAGCTTAACACTTGGGTCCAACGCCCTTAATTCCTTGAATGAAAAGTTGAAAATGTGAATTTAATTATAAAAATGGTATATTAGATCAAAATATATTAAAAATAATATCAAACTATATCAAAATATGTCAGGTTCTTCCGAGTTCCGAGATAATGAAGAGAAGTGAAGGTCGTCGCGATCGTCGACACCGTGAACATAACGTTGCAGAGGGAAACTTAAAAATAATACTGACGGATGACTTGACGAGTTTCACGAACGTACACAAGAATTAGTGTTCGAGAGCCGCAATACATCCATCTTCTTCGGAAGGTTTTTAGCTTCCCGTTCTGTCCCTACACCATGTCGACTTAATTCAGACACGGTTCACGTTATTCCAACTTTTTTTTCTATTAAAATCTTGTTCTCTGATGGCACGGCCGAAGCGTGCGCGTCACTTTCCCTCGAAGGATTTCCGTAATCACACGTGTTATCCACCCACGTGCTACGTGCTAAGTTTATGCACCATCTGCACGTTGTAGACATAATAGTCTCTTAATTGTTTACTTCTACTGTGATTTCACAAATTAATTACGATGACACAAAATCAAACAAGAATTTCTCAGGATTACTGAAACAATAAAGAATAAAAATACAATTAAAAAGAATACAATTTTCGAGAATACAATTTTTGAGCTAGAAGAATGTAATTGCAGAATAAGTAGCCAAATTATGCAATTCTCATCGCGTATTCGGAAAATTCAGATGGCACAGATCAAAGGCAAAAATAATGACTTTGCTCTGAGGGAATAGAGTGTTCGGTGCACGACATAAATATCGAGGACATCGGTCAAGAAGAGACCAGCGGAATAGTTCGGTGCTCACCAGAAAATGCTACAATACCTCTATTTCTGTCTCTTTCGATCTCGCTATAGAAGCATTTTTGGCAAGGACTATGCACGTGAAGAACGTTTATTAAAACAACGCCATTATGTAATTAATGTTAAAAAGTTCACGCTTCACATGCAGTGAAATTTTCTTTAAGAACGAAATTTTTAGGTCTTCAGGAAAAAACTTCGTCACAGCGAAGATCCTTAACAAAATTTAGAGACTATTCTTGAATAAATTAAACAGTTTCAAAACAAAGTATGAATTCTTGAGTATGAATTTGCTGGTTCTTAGCGAGTCGAATGAAATCGAATTCTTGTTATGATGGAGTGTTGAGATATCGACTAACTTTTACATCTCTTTTTGAAATAATGAACCGTTTACAATTCCAAATTACTAAAATCCTATCACACTTTTACGGCAACAGCGAAATTCGACCTCCTGCTATCCTTGCGACTATTTTCGAGTTACGCGTTTCAACATGATAGATGAGAGTTTTCTGCGTTTCCACGACGCCGAGCGTCCGCTCGGGATCTGCCAAAGTTTCTCGGCGCGTCGGTGAACGCGTCGAATAATTTAAGACCGTGGACAATACCTGTCGACGGCGAAACTGAGTACATATTGTACAGTGTATATGGATCAACAAAATCTCCAATCTTTTGCCTTTATGACCAAAAAGATTTCCTGGATAAACACAATTAATTTAAATATTACTTTAGGGGTCATTCACAAAATACGTGATATTTATGCGTGATATGATTAAATCATTTGGCTTGAGAATCCCTGAGAAAAAGAAGAGAAGTACCATCATACTTCTTCAAATACCTATATTCAGATCTTTACTGTTAGTGAGAAATTTCTTAGTTTAGCGCCTTGATGTAAAAAACAGAATTTGAAGACCAACGTCATTCATTTAAAGCTAGGCGAGTTGAATAAACTCGAAAAGTTTGCCTAGGCCCTAGACCACGTTGCTAAATCTATTCATCATTATTCATTTTGAGCGTGGATGTCAGAAGCGGGACAGCGTTAGATTTTTTCTTAGACGTCAAACATCGTCATCGGAAGATCTTGAATTGTGCATAGTCGAGGTATGGTGGCCGGTCAAGCCTACGCTCTAGGCCAGGGGCTAGGCTAGGCTATTTTGGCACCTTCAGCTTATGGACAAAAATACTTCAACAGAGATTTTCACTATGTAGATTATAGAAGGTAAAAGGACAAAAGCAGATGATGAATAAGAAGAAGAAGATGATGATGATGGTGATGATGATGATGATGATGATGAAGAAGAAGAAGAAGAAGAAGATGATGATGATGAAGAAGAAGAAGACGAGAGATTTGAACGGGCGTTCGGTATTCCTCACTCGTCACCAGGAGATTTCGGACCTCGACCGTGCTCTCGCTATTCATATCTTGCAGAACTTTCTTGACAATCTTCTATTACGTCGCAAAAAATCACAACTGCGAAATGAAAAGAAAAAGAAAAAATGAAAAAAATGAAATGAAAAGACCGCTAGATGTTCGATTTTATTTTTGAATATCTCGGTTCTTTATGACTAGGTCAAATTCATGAGATGATTGATGTTTAAAGGTAAAATCTACGAAAACCGTCTTCAATATGACTCTAGGCGAAATATTTAAAATATTTAAGTCGAGATATTTTTAATAAATCGTTAAGTTTTTCAGAGTCTAAATGATTATTTATCTTTTTGAGCAAGACAAAAAGCAAGATAAGAATTGTATACGCGAACGACCCATGTTTGTTTTTGTTTGTGTGACCATAAATCTCAACAAGGCGAAAAAATAACAAAACCAGTATTCATTGAGAAAAGGTTTTTCCGCCTTGTTAGTCACCACCGGAAAACTGTTAAATTCTCAGTCACAATTTTTATTGTTATGTACATAAATAGAATAATATAGTTTCAAAAAAAAGAAGACTTCTTAGTCTTCTTTTAACCATTATTTTGTTATAATAAAAATCTATTTACATACTGACAACTAGCAATAAAATAAACCTCATGATTAGTTCAGATCGCATATGAAAATAAAGTTGATTACTGTAATTTAACAAAAATTAGAAATTATGCTCGGAAAAATTCGATCATCATTTACAATATTCATTCAATGTAAAAAAATAAAAAAAATAAATTTTTTTTGGTGGTATGTTATTAAAACTTTCTTTGTATTAGTCTTGGAAATTTCAGTTCGCCATTTTAAAATTATTTTGCATAAAAGGTGAATTCTCGTGACCTCTGCACTCTTGAGATAATTCGCAGAGACAAAAAACCTTGAGTTCGCCACCTGCCTTAGTGATCAATCTGTCCGATAGAACGGTTATCCGTTCGCCTACACGAATTGCTTCTGTGTTATTTCGAGTGTTTTGGCCTTGAGTCTCGGCCAGAGAAAACTTTTGAAATATTGGGGAACGCTACGAATCGGCTCCTCTAGGTCTTGGATCTTCTCAGACAACTGAAAGTTGCATCTCATGCAACCAGAACAGCAGCAACAACTTTTCTATCGTCACATTTAAATCAAACAAGCTGGATATCAAGACAGTTGGCTTTTCGCTCTCAGTGTTTCAGATATGTTACTCGCTGAAAAACTGCAAGAAAAGGAATTTAATTTTCAAATGTCACCCATTTTCTATTAGAAATGAAAAGTAGATGAATCATTATACAATTTAAAATTAGAGACACCAGAATGTTTGAAATTAGACAATTTGAAAATAAACGTTTTAAAAATAAAATATATCAATCTGAAGCAGATGAAAATAAAATTAAAAAAAGCCTGTTTCCGACAGCGTCACTTTTGAGAAAACCGCGACACAAAAACACATCAAAAAATGTATGATTAATTATATTTCACGTGAGAGGAAATATTTCCGAACTTCATTTATTATCCTAATTAAAAATTCTTCTGTTTTGAAAAAAATTTAGAAACCATTTGAAAATTATTTCTTAAGGGTGTTGGGCTCAAGTTATAACTTCAAAATTCCATTTCTCTATTTTACTCAACATATATTAGAAACATATATTTTTGTCGTTTTGTATATATATATATATTTGAAAAATGAATATCATTACAGAAAAAGCAATATTCTAATTAAAATATTTGTTAAGTAAATTGAAGATATCGAATATTGAAATTAGAACTCGGATCCAACGCTCTTAACGACATTATTATTTTTGTTTAAAAATACCTTGACTAATTTCATCAGTTGTTATAATCAACTTCTACGCTGCAGCATCCAAGCGACGATTGCACCAGATGCGATCACCACACCACCCCTAAAATATAAAGAATTATTTATTGTAACTATAAAATAATTTTTTACCGGTTTTCTATTGCTTTTTATTCGAAAAGATGTATTTCAAAGAAATAAACGTACCACAAAAATAATTTGGCCGTGGACGAATGTTTAAGTGAATTATAAGGTCCTATATAGATATCTGCATGTGACTGGAAATGTTTCAATATATCTCGGGCACTAGAAGCAAAAATTGAACATCAATTTAATTTCAGATTTAAAAAATTACTGAAAAAATGTGATAATTTTATAACTAGAAATTTAACAGATTTTATTCAAACCTATTAGACATTTTCCATCTCAAAATATTTTTATCTTGTATTTGAAAACTTAAACAGTAGAGATGGAAGCTTCTTTATATCAGAGATTTAAAATTGTTAAAAAATATTGTTAGACACTTTCTCAATTTTTTAAACATATACATTCCAGACTTTTAAATTAAAGGCTTAGGCATTGACGTTTCTAAAAGCTGTCTCTGAATTTTGGAAACTTTCCAAAATTGAATTTTAATTTAAAAATTCTAGGCGTTTCGTTTCAGAAACTATCAAATTCAAAGGCGGACAATTTCCGAAGCTTTGAAATTTGAAGTTCTCAAACTTTCGAGACCTATTAAAATTTAGATTTCTTATGTCAAACTTAGACATTTGAGAGCTTCTCACAGTCTTCATTATTTGTAAATTAAAAGTTCTAATTTTGAACTATGCTTTGAAAAGAAAGAAGTTCTGAAAATTCTACGAGAAGAAATAAAACTCATAATAAAGGTGAGAAGTAAAATGAAAAGAAATATTTGCTGCCTCTCTAAAGCAAACAACATTAAATGCAAAAATACCGTTGCAGTTTCTAAGATGTGCGAAGTAGACAATTATATTGGCTTTTATAATTGACACATTAATGCTTTAATCCTGAAAATGCGACGATGAATAAACAGAAGCTGCCCTTGAAAGGCATCCAAAATGCTCCATCAACTGCGTATTAAACATTTGTTTATCCCAAAGAACTAATTCCAATCAGCATTTCATTAAAATCTTATTTGGATTTCTGAGTTTGAAAAATTATAAAACATAAAATATTACAGAAATCGAAAGGTAAAAAATGCCTTTCTATTTTGGTAACTACAAAAGTTATTCTAAGAAGCATACTTTTAACTCCAACATTTGTATATTCAAGATCATCAAAGCAAAATACATGGCCGACAAGCAAACAGCAATAAAATAAAAACAGACTTTCTTTTGGGGATTGAGCTTGAGGGCAATGGCGGTTTAATTTTATTATGCTAACCCACAAGCAATACCGCGAAGTAGGGAAGTAGATCTCTTCTCTTGGAAAATAGAAGTGTTCGCTGTCAACTTGACAAGATGCAGCACTGACTAATGTTTATCTGCGATGACAGGCTCACGAAAACCTGTTTTTCTTTGATGGATTTCTCTCTTTGTCAATTTCCTATAATCAGTTCTGTACAACAACGTCGTCAATAGAACTTCAGTCAACCAGTTCCTTTATTTTTTTCTTTTAAAAACTGCTTCAGCAAAAAAGGGGCGAGCTTTTAATTTTTTATTGTTTTTCTTAGATAGTGCTCTTAGATTTATAATAAAACTGGCAAGAGTTCAAAAACATTTAGATTAATTGATTTCTGTATTTCTGAATTTAATAAAAAAATATAGAATGGTTTAGCGGTTCTTAGACATGATGTACCACTATAACAATTCAAATAAAAAATGTATATATAAATTAGTCAATAAGATGATTAATATGAAAATGAAAAATTCCTGAAAGTACTTACCTCGCATGATTGCCAACTGCAACCAGAGCTCGACGCGAATTAAAAGGCTTAACATCAACATTGCCAAAAGATGACAATAACTCCGCAATCTGTGAAATATTAAAAAAAAACATATCAATATTAAGTAATAATCGTATATTGTTTCTTTTTTTCATTAAAAAAAGCAATGTTTAAGTAACATACTTCGGAAGCTGTTATTGTTTTTGAACCCAACGCTTGTACGTAAAGCCACTCTGGTCTCGCTGAAGTTGGATCAGGTCCGCCGAGATTCTAAAAAATTCAGAAATACAAAAGAGAACTAACATTTTTTTAAGTTAACAAAGATAATAATTATATAATTATTACCAAGAAGGACACATCTCCACGAATGATGTTTATGTGATTAACGAAAGACTTTACTCCATTCATAATCTCAATATTTGTCATCTGTTTATAGTGACCACCCCTAAAATTAAAAAGTAAAACTAAATTAATTGTAGAATAATTTTAATACTAATAATAACACGAATCTACCATATAGTAATATTTTCCTTACTTGCCACATCTCTTCACTGCAAATGTGTGTGCCATTTTGATAAAACAATATCCGGAGCAGTAAGAATCCCATCCTGCATCATGAAAATTATCCTTGACAACTGAAAAACATGATTTAAACCAATTAAAAAAATTGAGCAATATTTTTATTTAAAAATTGTAAAGGTCCACAGTTACCAATCTTTGAATTATCCACTGAATATATTAGAGGCCCATTCAGAGCCAAATGATTTCCCCGCTGTTCTTTGAAGTAAAAATACAAAGTATTCAGCGCATTGTTTGTAAACTTGTCTGGAATAAAGTAAAATATTTCATAAATAATTTACGTGATTTTCATTGATGACACTTATCTTTCCAAAAATAATATTCAAAAAATTAAATCATACCTTCTTTTTGAAGAATTTTTCTCAATTCGTAACTAAGAAGTTTCGTATCATAAACTGAAGGAAATAGTTGATGAATGTTTTTCTTGAACTCTGTATATTTTTCTAAAAAACAAATGAATTTTGAAATTAAAATTATAGAATTGAATGATCATGTATTCTCAAAATATGTGAAGATCAATATTACTTGGCAAAGGTCTGTAAAATTGCTGATGCAAGTACATCAAATCAGATAAAACATTGTGTCCCACGATGGGTTTTTTCAATCTGACCATTAGCTTAAATACTTTAGAAAATCCAACGTAGTAATCCAACAATGTTTGGTCTAACTCATCCTTTTCCTTCACTTCTAAGTCTTGTCGTTCGTCTTTTCCAACTTTAACCACAACTACCTGCGAATAGACACTTTTAGTGTCTATTTAAAATGCTTTTTAGAATAATTCTTCAACACATAGAAAAAATGTCTACCTTTCTTTTTTCTGGGTAAGTCCAAACATCAGGAAATTGATACCTTAATTCTTTATGCATGAGATATTGTAGAAACGGTGAATCCGTTTCTATCTCGAATGTAGCACAAGGTTCAGTATTTTGCCTCAACCAGTCAGCAACTTTGTTACGAGATTCTCTAATTTCATCTGAATCTTTGTTTGAAATAAATCGTTCCAAATGTCGCATTAAAATATCCTCATGCAATTCATTCCGCAGCTCAGATTCGTCTGCCTCATCAAGATACGAGATCCCATTGTAGGCGAACTTTTAAACAAATTAAACATTAAACCCGGTTATAAAACTATGCTATCTTTTAATTATCAAATTTGACAACTAATGAGAGCTGACTTAAAATTAAAAATAATAACGACGAAAACGTAGTTTAATACTTACTTCGTTGAAGTTGAATTTGTAGACCGCTAAAAATTCTAGAGCACTAATTTGCCAAACAAAATGCCTATTCTTCGTCGGGATGGATCGTGGAAGTAAATAAAAATTGAATGTTTCTGCACCATAAGCATTTTTCTCCCGCATATGGTGAAATGCTGTGAGTCCAATTTGTATGATAATAAAAGGTTGAATATTAGTCTTCAGCTTCGTATATCGTTCATCCGGTGAATCAAAAAGACTAAAAGAATAATAATAACTATTATTATTTTAATTATTACTCGATGAACGAGTAATAATTAAGGAAAATTATAAACAGTAAATGAGAAAATTTGACAAAACTTAACCTCTCTTTGATGAGCATGTCAGTTTTCAGGCCGCTGAATTCCGTATCCACAGCAATAAAAACGGCATTTTTTAAAGTCTCTTCAATTTTAGGATACAATTCCGCAAAGTTTTTATCTGTTACATTATACATCTTGATTAATTAGTAGTCTAAAACCATTCTAAAACTTCTAAAACATAAATTTCACATTCTTTTATTGATCATGTTAGTAAGTAGCAGACGACGCAAACAGGCAACCACGTGTTTCGATAATTATCGAATTTGGAGAAGCGATATTATTTTTGAATTTTTAAAAACCGCGGGAAACAAAGCAAAGGTGTATATAGAAAAATTACTAATTAATTATTAATTAATTAATACTAATTAGCATCAAATCAATAATAATAAAATTCAAGTAAATCGTTCTTGTATGAAATATTTTTTATTTATCATTTCGAGGGGGGAGCAGTGCCCCTTGATGCCCCCCCAGGCTACTTTTCGACGGCCCTGAGA